>MCJB01049426.1:0-40501 GCA_002018475.1 Nicotiana obtusifolia
AGATTCGCCAGTTCATTTTCAAGCCGCCGACGTCGTTCCCACTCTTGTGCCATTCCTTCTTTGATACGAAGGAACACTTCGTGATGAAGCACCGATGACTGTGTAAAATTCAAGCAGAAGACTTTCAGCATGGGATTGTGAACCAAAGTGTTGAATATAATCTAAGGTGGACAGAAAAACTTACTTTGTTCAGTGCCTGCTGAGCCTCGTTGAACAAGCAAGCCCAGTCCACAGCATTCATAGCAGCTCGGTTCTCTTCGGTTGCCAAGCTGTGGAGGTAACTTACTATGCCTACCGGGGGGCCTAATGCTCGGGCGTCTTCGGGGATAGCAAGGGTTATCACCCGACTCCTCTCAGGGTTCGAGCTCGGTGCGGGGAACTTATCTACTAGCTTAATACCAGCCGACGTTCCACTTGTTTCGGCTGGGGGACTCCTTCTAGGGATTTCAAGGCCAAAAGTATCGGCCGATGGCACCCCGTCGAAAAATTCCTCGAAGATCCCTGCTGTGGCCGGCACCTTGCTCGGCGTGTGTGTTCCGGCATCTCGGATTGTCTCTGAGAAGGAGGCATCTCGGATTGCCATCTCGAGAATATCCGAAGATCTCTGTGCCACCTCTTGCACATTGGCTCGATCTTCGGCCCTTACTCCCGTCTCAATATTTGCCTCTAGAGAGGCACCGATTTCTTCCGTAATGCGCTCGGGGACTTCCCGAGGGGTTTTGTCAAGGTCAGGGCTCTTTGCCCCCTCGGAGTCATCACTCAGATCGGTAGGGGAATCGGGGGCCGTGATCTTACGAGCCGCCATCTTCTTTCTACCTTTCTTCTTTTCGGGCTCAGCATGGTCAGGAGCCCTTTTTCTTGTTTTTCCTCCTTCCTTCTCCAACACGGGAAGGGGACGAGGAACTGTCCCACTAGTAACTGCCGACCTCAACTCGGCATCCTTCGAGAGACCTGCAAAGCATACTTTCAATGTTAAGCTTTGATACCGATTGTTTTGGGAAAAAAGAGTATAGACGAAGCTCACCGTGGTTCTTAGCCTCCCAAAAACCTTTTGATATTTCCCTCCAGGCCCGCTCGGAGTACGACCTCTGGGCCACGATTTTCCTGACCAAGTCCATCAGGTCATCGATCGCGGCCGGTGCCTGGGAAACAGCTGCACATGATAACACATCAGTCATACGCTGAAAAACAGTAATGAAAGAAGTCAAATAGGGAAGCACTTACGTCTCATGTTCCACTTCTCGGGGAACGGCATATTATCGGCAGGGATCAGGTCAGAAGTTTTAATTCGAACGTATCGGCTCATCCAACCCCGATCCCTGTCTTCGTCAATGCTCGAGAACGGGGCCTTACTGGCCCGGCGAGCTAGCTTAATCAGCCCCCCTCGGAACATTCGGGGACTGTATAATCTAAGCAAATGGTCGAGGGTAAAAGTGTGTCCCCTCTCGACTTTATCTATGAAAAAACAAAAAAGATAGACTATACGCCACTCAGAAGGGTGTACTTGAGCTAAAGTGACCTGGTATCTCCTACAAAACTCGACAATTAGAGGGTCTATAGATCCTAGTGTGAACGGATAAGTATACACACTAAGATACCCCTCCACATATGTGGTAATGGCATCATCCGGAGAAGGGACTATCACCTCCTTATCAGTCCAACGGCACTCGGCCTTCACCCTCTCGATATGTTTTGAGGTGATCGAACTGACGTACTCCGAAACCGGATCGCCTCGGCCAGGCACCGGGGAAGGCTTCTCGACCTTGAAGTCGGAACCTATGAAACATCCCACTGGTATGAAGCCCTTCAATGGAGGTTCCATAGAAGGCTCTTCAGTGCAGATGGGCTCAGCCTCTTCAACAGGCTGAGCGGGAGAATTTTGCCTATGAGGAACTGACTTAGAAGTTTTTGCCATTGGGATAGCGGAAGCAAGAAATAAAGAAAATTAAAGAAAGTTTGAAGTTTCTGGTAAAGAAGATTAAGGGTTTCGCAAATAAAGGAGATTAGAAGAAGCAGTTTTGTTGATGGCGTAAAGGTAAAGAAATTGGTTCAAAGCGGGAGGGGAGTATTTATATTTTCCAAAAAGCGGCGGCACTAAGCACGAGGCAAGAAAGCATTAAATGCACGCATTAAATGCGTGCAGCAGGTACAAGGTTCTGGGGACGGGACCTGTGATGATTGCCTATGTTGGCAGTCGTGTACGTCATAGCCATGCCGTCACACATAGGGTTCCTTTTGGGAATAAGCAAGTTGATGACTTTGCCTACGTGTCATGCTTAATGGATATATCGGTTGCTTAACCCAAAGGTTCGAAGAACGGGAATTCATATCGTTTTTTGTCCTTACTCTCCAATAAAAGAGGGGACTATCTGTATTGGGTCGACCGCTCAGGAGAAGTCGGGACCGGGCACGGTGCAGGACCGGGTCATCCCGACCCAAAGGCAGCAAGTCGAGCATGGGAGTCCGAGGTAATCGAGATGGGGCGACCAACATCGACCGATCGAGGCCTGTTCCGAAATAAGAAGTTAATTACGACCGGATATTCCGCGGATTCATGGCATCACGCCAGGAGTAAATGTCGCAACCGCTATGGACGTTAAGCCATCATCTTAGGATATTCAATCCCGTAATTAAAGGGATTTGCCTTGTAATCAGTCTTTTACTTTATTTAGGATGCTTTCATCTACCTATAAGAAGGACATTCACCCCTCACTGTAAAACACAACACATTCACAGAAAAAACACTGATAAAGTTACTGTTCATTGCCATTATTGCTGTTCACTAAGTTTGCTTATTTCTTATACTTTATATCCAGCTACTCAATCCTGTGGTTTGGCTATCTCCTTTTGCTTATTGTCCTTTAATCATTTATATCGTATTTTTATATTGTATCAAATCGATTCACGGATCCTTAGCACTACGAACAAATTCAATTGTTATCCGAATTTAAGGGTAAACAAAGTCATAAAGGGATTTATAAATTTAATTGTATGAAAAGTTTTAACAGTGATAATGTATGAATGTTGAAGAGAAAAATTTATAGTACCACAAATATAAAATATTATTAGAGAAAACCTAATTGTTATATAATAGCGTTTTCTGAAATTTGAATTCTAGAATCACTGTGTGCAAACTTATAAATTCTTATTATGTTAGATTTAGTTATATAACTACAAGAAAGTGAGGATACACAGACATTTATTTAGTGACATTTGAAATAAATGTTGGCAAATATTTTTTTTTTATAATGTTTATGAAATAATGCCATAAAAACAACAACATTTAATATAAAATGTAATAAAAACAATGACATTTGATACAAAAATATCGTAATAATAATGACACTTGATATAAAATGTTGTAAAATAAACAGCTACATTTGATACAAATTGTCAAACAATTATGACTTTTATTTTAAATGTCATATTATTAGTTGATAACTACCAATATTTACATCTACTGCTGGAAATTTTATTATATTTTCTTAAATGTTAGATCATTCTTTATAGACAGCGGCGGAGCTAGCCCATCAGTTACGAGTTCGGCCGAACCCAGTGGATTTGATTCAAACCTGTATTTGTCTTAAGAAATTTATTAAATATGTATGACAGTAATTATTAATTTAGAACTCAATAACTTAAAAGGATTAGATCCTGAAACCAGGGGCGTACACAGAAATTTTTGTAAGTGGCGTCGAAATTTATAAAAAAACGAAAACAATAACTTTAATTATCATATTTCTAGACAAGAAATAATCTTAGTCTATTGATTTTGTTGAGTCTTAAGTTAGAAAAGATCCTGAGTTCAATTCTATTTCATCACAATTTTTAACAACACAAGCTTTCTTAAATATTTGCCAAAAAAAAAAAAAAAAAAAAAAAAAGTGCTACTTAAGGTTCAAACCTCTAACCTTTTAAAGCAAAATCAACGACATAACCAACAAACCAAGAGGAAATTCATGTCAAGTGGTGTCATTTTTTTCTACTTATCCATTTTCTCACAGTATTAATACATATATTTAGCAAAAAATTTTGACAAAGCAGTGTCACACGACACTGCTTCATTAAGCGTGCATCCGCCCTTCCTGAAATCATAAGATTCAAATTCAGGCTCTGCCTCTATTTATAGAAAAAATAATTCACATTATATTTAATTAGTGATAGTACGTAGATGTCGACAAAAAACTGGTACAAAATGTCAAAAAATTATGACTATTATTTAAAATGTCATAGTTGTATACGGTCGAAGTTGGGCCCAACTGTATATGGTCGAAATCAGGCTCGACTATATATGGTCGAAATCGGGATCGACTATTGCACGACAGGTCGGGTTCGGAATGCGTAGAGTTGAAGATCGACCCCGAGTTTTATCGAAGCGGAACACGAGGCCAGAATGTCCGACCTCGAGAACACCGAGCCCGTGATCCGAAATCGATCCCAACCCCAAAAATGCTCAAGGGAAGATCACTGAACCTAAATAACAGAAAGCTAGAATATCTGTAATGAGACGAGTATCGCGGCGGGAATCTTGACACAAATTAATGGAACCGCTTAATTAGCAAATCAGGAGATTTTTTACCTTATATAGAGTTGTACCAAATGTAGGATTCCCTTATTATATAAAGGGAAGGTTTTAATTATTTGTAGGGGGACTTTTTCTAATCATGGATAAAGACAGCTATAGATTGTTCTCTTGAATCATTATTTCATTATCTTGTTCCAATTTCTATTATAATCAATCCCTGCCCAAGAAGGATCAACCAACGATCAACAGCGTCTAGCCTGGGTGGTTTGCATTCTTTTCAGTTATTACTTAATTTTAACTTCAATTGTATTACTTATCATTTGTATCAAATTAGGTCACGTATCTTAAAACCACGTATAAATTCAATTGTTATCCGATTTTTAGGGTAAACAGTTTGGCGCCCACCGTGGGGCTAAGGATAATAGCGGATATTTGATACAAATTTCCATAACACACATTGCTTCACACTTGCTCTTTGAAGTGTCTTTGATTCCAGGCTATAATACCGAAATGTCAAACTCTCAATCGGCACCTCTGCACGTTGACAACGAGTTCGATTACCAAGGCGAAAATAATAACGTAGCGCCTGCTGACGAAATTCCGATCGATGCTAATTCACATGCGGCGGTCGATGCAGATCAGCTTACTGACCCCTCAAATAGCGTTCATAGGGGATTCCGATCAGTAACTCAAAATCCCCAAAATTTTGAAAGGGACAGGATCGGTCTCCGGATGATCTTCGAAATGTTACAAGCCCAACAGGCGGCGATAGCTCAGTTACAAAATTGAAGCCAAATCTTGAATAGGGTTGAGCCCGACCCCTCCCGGGAAATTACCCGCAAGGATGAATCGATCGTAGGAAGGTCGAATGAATGTGAATCGGGGGAAAACCTGGAAATTATGAAGATGCTCGAAGAACTGACAAAACGAATAGAATTAGGGGAGAAGAAGATCAAGGCAAATGGCAAGAAGGTGGAAACCTACAACTTCAGGTTAGATCAAATCCCAGGGGCACCCCCGGTGTTAAAAGGCTTAGATTCCAAGAAGTTCGTGCAAAATCTTTTTCCATCGAGCGCAGCTCCGAAACCGATCCCCAATAAATTCCGTATGCTTGAAATGCCCAAGTATAACGGAACAACCGACCCGAACGAGCATGTAACCGCGTATACATGTGCTATCAAAGGGAACGACCTGGAGGATGATGAGATCGAATCTGTTCTGTTAAAAAAATTTGGGGAGACCCTGTCAAAGGGAGCCATGACATGGTATCGTAACTTACCTCCTATTCTATTGACTCATTTGCTATGCTTGCAGATTCTTTTGTGAAGGCACACGCAAGTGCCATCAAGGTCGAAACGCGGAAAGGACTTTTTCAAAGTCAGGCAAAAGGATAACGAGATGCTCAGAGAGTTCGTGTCCCGGTTCCAAATGGAACAGATGGATCTGCCACCAGTCACTGACGAATGGGCTGTTTAAGATTTCACTCAGGGACTCAATGTTCGAAGCTCAGCAGCTTCATAGCAACTAAAGCAGAACTTAATACAGTACCCGGCCGTCACATGGGCTGACATACATAACCGGTACTAGTCGAAAATCAGAGTTGAAGACGATCAGCTCGGAGCCCCTTCAGGATCCATTTACCATGTTAGAGCTTATGAAAAAATCAGAAAGGATATTTATCACGAACCAAGATCGAATAGAGATCGACATCAGCCATATCACGGGGGATAGAAAAATCGACGTATCCGGGCAAAACTCCTTAAGACGTGAAAGGAGAAGTGACCGAGGTCAGAGCAGCCGGGGGCTCATGACCAAAAGCAGCTTTGAAAGGCCCATCAGGCATAAAAAAGCACCGCGGTTATTGGAGTACAATTTTAATATTGATGCTGCCACCATTGTATCGGCTATCGGTCGCATCAAAGATACTAAATGGCCTCGACCATTGCAATCTGATCCGACCCAAAGGGAACCTAATCAAATATACAAATATCACGGCACTCACAGTCATAGAACAGAAGATTGTCGGCAACTGAGAGTGGAAGTAGTCCGGCTACTCAGTAACGGACGTCTTCGAGAATTCCTGAGCGACCGAGCCAAAAATCACCTCGGGAACAGGAATTGACAAACAGACAGGCCAGGAAGAACCTCAACACGTGATCAACATGATTATCGGTGGAGTCGGTACCCCTCAAGGGCCGATGTTGAAACGCACCAAAATATCCATTACTAGGGAGAAGCGCACTCTGGATTACACGCCAGAGGAAACTTTATCTTTTAACGACGAGGATGCGGAAGGAATTGTACAACCTCACAATGATGCACTAGTAATATCTGTACTCATACATAAAATTAGAGTAGAAAGTGTGTTAATCGATCCAGGTAGCTCGACCAATATAATTCGATCATGGGTCATGGAGCAACTCGGCCTGTTAGACCGGATCGTTCCTACAGTCCGAGTACTTAACGGGTTCAATATGGCATGTGAAACCACCAAGGGTGAGATAACGTTGCCAATAAATACCGCTGGAACCATTCGTGAAACAAAGTTCTGTGTGATCGGAGGAGACATGAGATACAATGCTCTGTTCGGGAGGCCATGGATCCATGACATGAGGGCGGTGCCTTCGACACTGCACTAGACATTGAAATTTACAATGGCCGATGGAGTTAAAATAGTTTACGGGGAGCAACCAGCTGCAAAAGAAATGTTTGCGGTGGAAGAGGTGACGCCAACACCAACGGTTCCAAACCAAGAGATCAAAAGCAGGACAAAATAGCAATCGCGGATACCATCTACGGCAAATGTGGACAAACAAGTATATATCGAGGATGATGATTATGGGATTCCCAGATGTTTTATCACCCCCGATAATTCCGATGCCACTAAATCGACTGTCGAGGAACTGGAACAAGTTACGCTGCGAGAAGACTTGCCTGAACGAAAGGTGTACCTGCGCTTGGGGTTGAGCTCCGAGCTTAGGAAAAAACTTATTCAATTTCTTACAACTAACGAAGACTGCTTCGCTTGGTCCCACCTTGATATAACAGGTATTCCATCGGAGATAACCACTCACAAGCTGAGCCTGGATCCGAAGTTCCATCTGGTCAAACAAAAAAGGAGGCCTCAGTCCAAAATCAAACATGCATTCATCAGGGATGAGGTAACTAAACTTCTAAGATAGGGTCTATTCGGGAGGTTAAATACCCGGATTGGTTGGCTAACATAGTGGTAGTCCCTAAGAAAGGGAATAAATTAAGAATGTGTGTAGATTATAAAGACTTGAATAAAGCAATGTCCAAAAGACTCTTTTCCCTTACCCAACATCGACCGCATGATCGATGCTACTGCCGACCATGAGACCCTTAGTTTTCTCGATGCATACTCCGGCTAAAACCAAATACGGATGGACCCAGGTGATCAGGAAAAAACTTCCTTCATCACTAAATATGACACATACTGTTATAATGTAATGCCATTTGGGTTAAAAAATGCTGGCACCACATACCAATGCCTAGTAAACTGGATGTTCGAGAAACAAGTAGGGAAGACAATGGAGGTTTATATTGACGACATGTTAGTTAAGTCACTACGAGCACAGGACCATTTAAGACATTTGTAGGAAACATTCAGTGTACTGAAGCAGTACAACATGAAGCTGAACCCGAAAAAGTGCGCGTTTGGAGTGGGTTCGGGTAAATTCCTCAGATTCATGGTGTCAAATCGGGGAATCGAGATCAACCCTGAAACGATCAAGGCTAGCGAGGATATTACGGTCGTAGACAATGTGAAAGCCGTGCAAAATTTGACCAGACGGATAGCCGCTCTAGGGAGATTTATTTCGAGGTCGTCCGATGAAAGCTACCGGTTCTTCGCTTTATTGAAAAAGAAGAACAACTTTTCATGGACCCCGAAATGCCATCAGGGTTTGGAAGAACTCAAAAGGTATTTATCGAGCCCGTCATTGCTTCATACATCGAAGGCGGACGAACAACTGTACCTTTACCTGGCAGTCTCAGAGATAGCGGTAAGCGGAGTCCTAGTCTGGGAAAAACAAGGTACGCAATTTCCAATTTACTATGTCAGTAGAACCTTAGGCGAAGCCGAGACTAGGTACCCTCACCTAGAAAAACTGGCACTCGCTTTGTTAAGCGCTTCTAGGAAACTGAAACCATAATTCCAATGTCATCCCATATGCGTCGTAACAACTTACCAATTAAGAAATGTGATGCATAAACCCGAGCTCTCGGGCCGATTGGCAAAATGGGCCATAGAAATAAGTGGGTACGACATTGAATATCGACCTCGGACCGCCATTAAATCCCAGGTGTTGGCATACTTTGTGGCCGATTTCACACCAACCCTAATACCCGAGGTCGAAAGAGAGTTGTTAGTTGACTTGGGAACGTCTTTGGGAATATGGACCCTCTTCACAGACGGTGCCTCGAACGCAAGAGGATCCGGACTTGGCATCGTATTGTAGCCACCAATAGGTAATATAATTAGACAATCTATTAAGACTGTGAAACTGACAACGAGGTAGAATATGAAGCCATGATTGCAGGCCTAGAACTAGACAGGAGCTTGAGAGCGGAAGTGATCGAAGCCAAGTGCGACTCCCTCAGGATCAAAACAGCAAGGTCGACGCCCTCGCCAGGTTGGGGTCGTCGATCGAAGACGACGAGTTCGACTCGGCAAAAGTCGTACAGCTTTTGAGGTCAGTATTGAAAGTAGGCCACGCTAAGATCAACTCGACGAGCCTAACTTGGGATTGGAGGAACAAATATGTAGAATATCTCAGCTTCGATAAACTGCCCTTGGGTCCAAAAGAGTCGAGGGAAACCTGCGTACTAAGGCGGCGTGATTCAGCTTGTCCGAAGACGGAACCTTGTACAGAAGAACATTTGATGGTCCACTCGCGATATGTCTGGGACCGGATGATACTGAGAACATTTTATGGGAAACCACGAAGGTACCTGCGGGAACTATTCAGGCGCCGAGTCATTGATTCAAAAAATAATCAGAGCCGGTTATTACTGGGTCAATATGGAAAAAGACACAAAGGAATTCATTTGAAAGTGTGACGAATGCCAAAGGCACGCCCTGATGATTCGTCAACCCGGAGAGATGCTCCACTCAGTCTTATCACCATGGTCGTTCATGAAGTGGGGGATGGACATCGTTGGCCCTCTTCCGTATGCACCAGGTAAAGCTTAATTTATGCTAATTATGACTGACTATTTTTCTGAATGGGTGGAAGCTTAGGCGTACGAGAAGGTTAGGGAAAAAGAAGTCACCGATTTCATTTGGGATCACATCATATGCTGATTTGGAATACCAGTCGAGATCGTATGCGACAACGGGAAGCAATTCATCGTTAGCAGAGTGACCAAATTCCTTGAAGATCACAAGATCAAAAGGATCCTATCGACACCCTACCACCCCAGTGGGAACGGACAAGCCGAATCTACCAACAAAACCATACTCCAGAACCTCAAAAAGAGGTTAACCGATGCCAAAGAGAGATGGAAGGAAATATTGCCCGAAGTCCTATGGGTATATCGTACGACCGCGAAATCCAGCACCGGAGCCACCCCGTTCTCTCTAGTTTATGGCGCCAAAGCTTTGATACTGGTCGAGGTCGGGGAACCAAGTATCAGGTTCCAGTATGCAACAGAGGAATCGAACCACGAAGCCATGAATACGAACTTGGAGCCTTTTTTCTTTTCTTCTCTTTATCCTGCTTCGAAACAGGGGGCTCGCTGGGAGCATCATCGCCCACGGGTGGAGGTTTCATTTCAACATCTTCTGATAAACCTGCGAAAGAGAAGCAAAATAAGTTAGAAATCAATAGCATAAAGAATTAAGCTTGAATGTAACTTATCTTACCATGAAGTCGGGCCTCCCACCGGCCTTTCGAAAGCTCGCGCCATGTGCACTCGGTATATGGTTTTTGGGATACGATCCCCTCGACCCACTCTTTGAGATGAGGAATTGCATCCGGCATGCAAGAAACAACTTCACCATAGAAAATTTATAAGAAGAAGGGCAAAAGGGAAAACGGTAAACAAATTTCTAAAAAGCAGGGTTATACTTACGCTTCATATTCCATTTCTCAGGGAATGGCATATCCTCGGCTGGGATTAGGTCCGATGTTTTCACTCGAACAAATCAACCCAACCAACCTCGATCCCGATCCTCATCAATACTTGAGAACAGGGCTTTGCTTGCCTGACGAGCAAGTTTTATTAACCCCCCTCGATAGAGTCGAGGACTGTACAAACGGATGAGATGATCAACGGTGAAAGGATACCCCTCGATCTTACTTACAAAAAATGGAGAAGGATAACTATCCTCTAGAAAGAAGGATGAATTTGGCCCAGGTTCACCTCGTACCTTTTACAAAAGGCAATAATGACTGGGTCCAAAGGGCCCAAAGTGAAGGGATAAGTGTAAACACTTAAAACACCCTCCACGTGGGTAGTAATTGCTTCTTCAGGCGCAGGAACCACCACGCATTTGCCGACCTAGTTGCAGTCTTCCTTGACTTTCTCGAGACCGCTGTCGGTGATTGAACATATGTATCTCATGACCGGTTTGCATCGGCCCGGTGTTGAGGAAGTTTTTTCAACCTTGAAATCGGCTCCGGTTGAGCACCCCTTGATATAAACGCCTTTAGAGAGGGTTCTGGTATAGGTTCCTCGGTGATGACAGGCGAAACGTTCTTAGCAGGTTGAGAAGAGGAGGGAGATTTTCTTTTGGGGAATGGATTTTGAAGTCTTTGCCATTATTTTTTAGGGAAGAAGGAAAAAGATGCTGATACGAAGGAGATATAATCTGTAGATAGCTTGTGAAATACTTTTGGAAAACCAGAAGGCAGGAGGTCTTGAAGATAAGAATGATGAAATTTTTGTAAAAGAGCACGAACGTTTGAATACAAAGAATGAATGAGGGTAATTATAGTCTTTCAAAACGGCGGGTCACATCCCAAAGCGGCAGAACATCAAGTGACACACATTTAATGCTTTAAAGGGCTTTGCTGATAGGACGTTTTCAATTTCCATATCGCGTATGTCATGAGTCTATAGCCACTTATTAGAGTGAGAATCGGAAGCCCGTATGGTGAGAATCTGAGGCTCATACCATTTCTCATCGTTACTCTCCGAAAAAATGAGGGGACTATCTGTATACGGTCGAAGTTGGGCCCAACTATATATGGTCGAAATCGGGCTCGACTATATATGGTCGAAATCGTGATCGACTATTGCACGACAGGTTAGGTTCGGAATGCGTAGGGTTGAAGATCGACCCCGAGTTTCATCGAAGCGGAACACGAGGCCAGAATGTCTGACCTCGAGAACACCGAGCTCGTGATACGAAATCGATCCCGACCACAAAAATGCTCGAGGCTAGATCACCGAACCTAAATAACGGAAAGCCAGAATATCCGTAATGAGACGAGCATCGCGGCGGGAATCTCAGCACAAATCAATGGAACCGCTTAATTAGCAAATCAGGAGATTTTTTACCTTATATAGAGTTGTACCAAATGTAGGATTCCCCCTACTATATAAAGGTTTTTTTTAAGCAAATAGACCTCTAGGCTGATAGCCTAGCGGTTACATATATATATATAAAATAAACAAATAAAACATAGTTTACAAATTGTCAAGACCTATCAAGAATGAGATACTAATTCTAGACCTAATAATATATGCAATCCTATCTATTACAGCTCGTAGTGAAACCAACTTTCCATATATGAAGGCATGTGTATTCACCCGCCAAGTGCAAAACATCAATGTAGCACCTCTATTGCTCTCACGGGGCGCCATGTTTTGCGTTCCAAAAGACATGGCAAACGTGACTCTCCAACTAGTTCCCTCACATAGTAGCGTTAGTTCCATATTACTAACTGACTTTGGCCTCGACAGTGCTAGTGTCGAGTGATCTCGAGCATGTACATGTTCAACAAACTGGCTTCGAAAGACTTCGATGGTATGGCTTCGTACTAAACTCAAATTGGTATCAATATATGGATTGCTGCATCGAAATAGTGACTTCAACAAACTGGCTTTCGTACTAGGGTCTTCGAATGTGTGTACCTCGAACAACTGACCTTGAGATGACCTCGATAAACTGATGTGGCTTGGAATGACTATCTTCGAAATGATGGCATCGAGCTTCAACAATTTGTCTTCGAATCTGTAACTTCGAATTGGCCTCTGTGAAGTTCGATTACAACAGCCATGTCTTCGATCTAGAATATCACATGATACTGCTTCCCAACATCTGCAGCATCTCACCCTTACCTCGGACACAATCTCATTTTGATCTCAAACATAAATAATAGTACAGATGCCTATACTTAATCTTTGATAAAAATCTCCTCTTATGTAATAGTGACCTGCTTGGTACTCTCCATACAGCATTATCACACCTCCAGAATGAGCATGATAACATGCTAATACCACTGGATAGTGCTCTAACAGTGTATAAATTGTACTGCAACTAGGCCACTGTTCAAATGTTTGAGGAAACTGGCTTCAAATGGCTTGAATAATGTGATTTCAAACTGAACTCAAATTAGTGTGGACACATGGATTGATGCAGTAGTAAGTGTGATCTTGTTCTTCCATCTTCCTATTTTGATTTCGAAAGAATTTGCTTGCTGATAGAAACAGTGACTTCAAGAAACTGGCATCGATCTTCAACAGGATGGCTTCGAGAATATGGTTTCAAGCTGTCTTCAAAGTTGTCCTCGATTGTATGGCCTCGATAACCTGACTTCGAGACAACATATTAATCTTAATTACAACTCGAACTTGCACAAGAATCATCCATCTTTCTATGTTAATCTCAAAGTTCCAACATCTGAAGGATGTCATCTTGGCATCGAATTGTAGCAGCCTCTCTTTTTGATCTCGAACACAGGCAGTATCATAGTCGATTATACTTAAGATTTGATCCAACTCTCTTCTTATGTAACAGTGACCTATATTATACTCTCCATACAACATTATCATACCTCCAGAATGAGCATGATAACATGCTAATACTACTGGATAGTGTTCTAATAGTGTATAGATTGTACTGCAGCTAGGCCACTGTTTAGGTGTTTGATAAGCCACCATCAATCTGGAGCTCTTCTTTTAGCAGCTTTGATCCTTAAATTGGTTGTTTGAGACTTATCTAGATTAATGATCTTCCTCCCTTCACTTGGTAATTCATAGAATGAATTGAATTGTAGAGTACCTGCAAAAGAAAAAACCATGTTAGCTAAAAAATCTGCGACTATATTGCCTTCTCTCAGTACATGCTGCATGATCACATTGAAGTGATCCATCATCCCTTTGATCTTCTTCACCTTAGAACTAATCGACCAAGGTGTATCCCATTCTCCATCAATCACCTTCTTCAACACCAATGAGTCTGTTTCTAGTATTAATGGATGCAAATCCTTCTCAACACAGTATTGCAATCCTTGCAATATCCCTTTTGCTTCAGCTACCATATTGGTAGTCACTCCAATGCCAACTGCTTTATCATACATAAAATCACCGTTATCATTCCTCACACAAAAAGGAAAGGAACTAGGCCCAGGATTACCCTTCGAGGAGTCCATCTGTGTTGCATTTACACCACCCTCGAGATGAAAACTGCCAGACTATTCTCTTTGTTATCACCACTGGTTTGTATGCTTCAAAATATTGGATCATATCAGGCCATAAGATGGGTATATTAGTTAACCATGGATATCTGCTCTTTGCTAAGTAATACAAGGTCTTATTCACTTACATGACATACCCTATTCGATGACACATTTTCTCCATGCTTACCCTTGTTTCTTTTCTTCCATAATTCCCATGTAATAACAGCAGGAGCTGCTTGGAATAAGGGTTTCAATTTGGGACAGCACTTCGCACTCCACCAGCTTCTTATCACTTGCTTCACTTGTACTATAGGTACATTGATTCTTGCAGCTCCCATAAATAACTTCCATACCTTCACAGCAGTAGGACTACTCAAAAATATATGTTCGATTGTCTCTTCTTGAGGATATTGACAGCACCAACATCTAGATGTGACTATATATCCTTGTCTCCTCCATAGGTCATCTGTTGCTATCTTCTGCCTCCACAATCTCCATAGCAAGAAAGAGATCTTAAATGGCAGTCCCTTAATCCACATCAAGCTAAACTCTTCATGTGGATCAGCTCTATGCCTCACAATCTGCCAAGCACTACTCACTGAGAATTTTCCTAATGGAGTAGGCATCCAATATGGCCTATCCCATCCACTGTCAGTTTCATGACATGTGTGGCTATGTCTTCAGGTAGTAATTGATCCAGCAATTGATCATTCCATGTTCCTTCTTGTCGTAGTTCAACTACATTTTGGAAATCCTCTTCTATCTGAAAGTCATCAGGAACAACATGATATAAAGCCCCTAGCGCTGTCCAATTTTCATGCCATATACTAGTTCTTCCACTCTTCATTTCCCACAAAATCTCATGCTCTACATTATCTCAAGCAATTAACATCTGCTTCCAGACATGTGAGCCCTCTCTAAACTGCACAACAGTTGGCAATTCTTTCTTGCAATATTTGTTCCACATAAAGTTAGACCACAATGTTTTTGTAGTCCTAAACCTCCACCACAACTTGGCAAATAGTGCTTTCGAAACATCATGTAAAGATCTGAATCCCAGACCTCCTTCTCCTAAGGTAAGCACATATTTTGCGATGATGCCCAATGCCTACTCCTTCCTTCTTACTTGTTGCTCCAGAAAAACCTAGCAAATACTTTATGCAAATGCTCCAGTATGTTGTTTGGAGGATCGAGCACAGAAAGCATATGTACTGGCATGCTTTGAAGCACACTAGTAATCAGAGTAGCCTTTCCTCCAAATGATAATAGTTTGCCCTTCCAAGCATGTAGCTTATTCTTCACTTTCTTAATGATATCATTGTAATACTCCTTTCTTCTCCCAGTATAAAAGATAGGACATCCCAAATATGTAAATGGAAACTGACCCTAGCAAAGCCTGGGTGGTTTGCATTCTTTTCATTTATTATTTAATTTTAACTTCAATTGTACTACTCGTCATTTGTATCAAATTAGGTCGCGTATCCTTAAAACCACGTAGAAATTCAATTGTTATCCGATTTTTAGGGTAAACAATAGTATTAGTCGACAACTACTAATTTTTACATCTATGTTGGAAATTTTATTACATTTTTTAATTGTTAATAATTCTTTATAGAAGAAAAAAGTCATTCTTTATATTTAATTAGTGATAATAAATGTCGACAAAAAACTGCTTTAAAATATGACATGTAACGATAATGACAGAATAGCGTTAAAAAACGATAACGACATGATAATTTTTACTTATGATTTTAAATCACAATAAAGAATTTAGCGACGTCTAGAACTAAAAATGGAAATTTTACCGCATTTGTAACTTAAGCATGATAGACGGATATTAAGCAAATTTTAACTCTTAATAAAGACCTCACTTTAATTCTTTTCTCTCAAAACCCTAACCGCCTCTTGCCTTTCCTTAATCCTTTCTCATGATTGTTCTTGGATTCCAAGCGAAAGTCCAGATTTCCATATGCAAAGTCAAGAAAATATGGAATTGGTAAAGGACATCAACAAGGTATTATGAATTATTTATCTTTTCATTTGTTTATGTTTTAACCAGTTACAGGTTCAACAAGTTTGGATTTATAGATTATTGACATATATAGGTTGTGAAACCTGGGGGACGATCTGTTTCAAGGAGCCGATCAATCTGGAGAAGTTGGCCTCTTTCGATGTTTTTCCAGTGAATATGATGAGAAGTTCGATTATTATGGAAGATCTGGTTTCAGAAATATTCTCCAACACCATCTCTGGAGATGGACATGGGCAAGATTGAAAATGGCTACATGTTTTATTTTTGTGGTGTGTGGTTATTTGAAGTATCAAATAGTAATTTCATCCTAACCAGAGGTTTTACTCTGTTAGGGAGCATGAAGTCAGTCAGGGAGCGTTTTACTCTCTAACGTAGCACTTTTCGGCACGAATCCGAATTTAGTCGGATCACAATGCGAGTACCTGAAAAACCAAAAAAATGGTAATTTCATCAAGAATTTTAAAATTCATCATACTGTTTTAATATAAAAAATCAAAAATAGAAATTATTGATAAGATATATTTTCCGATATTTCTGTTTTATGTCGCAAGCAATTATGAGTCGAGAGTACATGTTATTGACATTTCATAAAATTTGGTAAAGCAAATTTCACTAATTATTCGCCGACACTAATTTAAATGTCGAAAAAAATTTTATATTAAAATTTTCAATATTTATTTTAAGTGTAAAATAAATATCGTTTAACGATTTTGTAATATTTATGTGATCAACAATGACGTTTATAAAATATCGTCATAGCCAACTAATTTTATGAAGCCTCGTGTTAAAGTGAGACGGCACTACCCTACCCAATTAGGTATTCTTATTTTTGTACCAGAATATGTAAGTGCTAGAGCGTTAGGGATCTTCTACATAATAAAACCATGCAACTCATACAGACGAAGATTTTTTCTCCATTACTTTGAAAAGCTAACCAGTCTTACAACTATGAAAGTAGTTACAATTAACATTCAATGTCTATACTCCGTAGTGTAAGTACAATATTCTACTTCACATGTAAAATATTTTTTCATACTATTATTCTAGCAACTTCATTTTTTCATTTTTCAATTTTCTTTTTTGGTTTATGTACGTTTGCCCCCTTTTTCGAGTTTTTAAGCACACATATTATAGACTTTTTGAGCTATAGTGAACTTTTGAAATCTCATTAGCAGAACATGTTAATGTATAATGTATTGGTTCCCACTAAAAATAAGGTCTTATGAAATTAATGGTAGATAAAAGCTTTAATCAAGCATGAGAATTGAAATACAATTGAAAAGTTATATATGACACTTAAAAGTGGACGAAGGGCATATTATACATCCATGATATTGGTTATCTTCCAAATTATCACTGTTAGAACATGGAGAGCGGAAGCAAACAATTAATTCAGGCATTGCAAACATGTAAACTAAACAATGATATAATTCGGAGATTAGAAACACTAATTTTTTGAAAACGTAGCTCAGGTTCTCCACAGAGCAAGAATCCAGGACTGCAGTCTTCTGCTATGGTCCTAGTAAGACCTTGGACGAAATTGCTTTGAATGGGCAAGAATAATACAACTCTTAAAGTCTATTATTGGGTGATAAACGTCTTCCTTAAGTAGACTCGTTTTTCAGCCCAAGAGGGCTCTAAAAACGTGTAGGATTCTGCTTGTGCAAGTAGAATCCTACTCTTAACTCTCAAGGATGACTTTTCTCCCAAGTCACTTTTTACCCAAGTCAGTCCAGATTTTTACTAGGTATATCAGGGGCCACAGAAACAATAAGAGGCTACCAATTATAGCATTAATTCAAAATTTGCATGAATTAATTCTTACTATAATTAATTGCAGTTTATTCCACTAAAAAACTGCAATTGAACTCCTCAATATGAATTTCGAAAATTCACTAACACTTATTTTAATTCCCCATGTTAAGATCACAAATACCAGTTAATTAAATTAAATCACTGACAATTTAATTTAATCAACTAATTAAATCCTTTATAATTTCGCTTAAACTATTTCATGTGACTGATACAAAATTCACCGGCTGGGTTTTCACATGAAAACTTATAAGCTTACATAAAGGGGTATCATCAAACTCAAAATTGAGTCTTGGATTCTATCAACTAATTATTATTTCACAAATGCTATTCGTTATTGTCCAATCTATTCGGCATACACTAACTCTGAATAGAGTTGCACCTTTTGATAAATTGAAACAATAAACAAATCACATTGATCATAATAATTATATCAAGATTAGGAGTATAAGCTCATTTAATGAATCAGAGAAAATGTTCTATATATATTTAGTACAAAAACATCTTTTCTCTACTTGGTCTGTTCAATATACTCTAAGTATACTAGCACAAGAAGTCGAAGTAAAGCCTCCCATAATTAAGATAAATTATACTTTAATCTTGTGCTACAATCATCAAGATATTTTGTCCAATAATATCTTCGATTGTGAATATAGTTTATTAATTATGAGAACCGACAATTTAATCTTTTATGCATGAGCTAAGACTCCATACACTAAATTGTCTAGTACATAACTAAAGGACACACATGTAACAAATGATCTATTTAAAATAGTACTGTATTGAATTGAGTAAGTCAAATAAACAATTGTTCCATAAAGAATAAAACACAATACTATGTCTAAACCGCATGGTTAATAGTATATCCTAACAATCTCCCACTTAGACTCATAACCATGTATCCACAACTCTAATACCCTCCTTCTACATGCTTGTCAAAAATCTTCTGTGGCAAGGTCTTGGCAAGCGGGGCTGCCAAATTATCCTCTGACGTAATTTTCAACACTCTTGCATCACCCCTCTGAGTTATGTCCCGAATTAAATGATATTTATACTCAATATACTTACTCTTTTTATGGCTTCTTGGTTCCTTTGAGTTTGCAGCCGCACCACTATTGTCACAATAAAGTACAGTTGGTGCTTGAACCGAAGAACTACATTAAACTCTTTAATAAAGTTCCCGAGCCAAACAGCCTCTTTAGCCGCCTCAGATGCAGCCAAATATTAGACTTCCATGGTGGAATCAGCAACACATGATTGCTTGATACTCCTCCAACTTATGGCTCCACCTCCTAAGATAAAAACATATCCTAAGGTAGATTTTCTAGAATCTCTATATGACTGGAAATCTGAATCAGTATAGCCAATGGGTACAAGATCACCTAAATGATAAACCAACATATAATCCCTAGTCCTTTTCAGGTACTTGATTATATGTTTAGCAGCAGTCCAGTGTTCTCGTCCAGGATTAGACTGAAATCTACTAACCATGCCAACAGCAAAGCAGATATCAGGTCTAGTACATAGCATAGCATGCATGAGAGAAACATAAGGGACCACCTTCATCTTTTCTATATCATAAGTCGTTTTTGGGGACTGATATTTTGATAGAGAAATTTCATGCCTTAAAGGGAGAAAACCTTTCTTGGAATCTTGCATGCTAAACCTGGTGAGAATATTATCAATATAATGTACTTGGGATAAGCCTAATATCCTTCGCTTGCGATCTCGCATAAGCTTGATTCCAAGGATATGTGCCGCTTGTCCCAAGTCTTTCATATCAAAACGCAAGAACAATCATTCCTTTACTGAATTCAACATGCTCACATTATTTCCTATGAGCAAAATATCATCTATGTACAAAACTAAAAATGTAACTTCATCTCCATCCCACTTCTTATAGACACAAGACTCGTTTTCACATTGATCAAAACCGAAGGTTTTAATCGATGTGTCAAAACAAGTATTCCATGCTCCAGAAGCTTGTTGCTCAACCCATAAATGGATTTCTTTAATTTACACAACATGTGCTCATTGCCACTTTTTATGAAACCAACTGGTTGTGCCATAGAGATGCACTTATTAAGACTTCCATTAAGAAAAGTCGTCTTTACATCCATTTGCCAAATCTCATAATCGTAATGAGCAACAATGGATAAGAGAATCCTAATGGATTTAAGCATGGCTACTTCCAAAAAAGTTTTCTCATAATCAATCTGTTCTTTTTGAGTAAACTCTTTTTCAACAATCCTAGCTTTAAAAGTTTGCACTTTTCCATCCACTCCTCTCTTTTTCTTATAGATCCATCTACAACCATTGGGTTTTACTCCATTAGGTGGTTCGACAAGATCCCAGACTTGATGATAACAGTACTATAGGGGATTCAAGAGTTACTAAAAAAAAATAAGAAAATCAAGAAACATACGGAAGCTAAAAGAAATAGGGAAACGAAAAAGAAGATAAAAATTAAAGATAGATTGAATTCAAGAAAGAGTTTCTTGAAATCAAGAAGTCTATTCTTGAAGTTGAATCCTAGCAATAACAATTAGCTAACGAAGAACTAATCGCCTTTGATAGAGAATTAAAACAAGAGATAGATTGTGAAACCCGACCCTTTAGAATAACAAAAACAACAATAAGCCTAAACTTATCACCTTTCTTGAATACCTAGAAGTGATATAAGATTTCTAAGAATTCATCTTACCACCTTAAGTTGAGTCTTGAAGGTTGAAGAATAAATTCAAGAGTAGCCACACACAAGAGTGCAAGAAAAATCTCACAATTTTTATTGATATTTTCTATATAATCTAAGTCTAAAAATAAGAAAGATACCCCTTATATAGGTAGGAGGGATCACGAAATTAAGGCTAAAATAATAAGAAAATAAAGTCCTAAACTACTTTGGACAACAAGTCCAACTATCTTAGGAAAAGGAAAATACTAGGAAGCAAAAATCAAGTCATTCTTGGAAAGTAATTCCAACAATCATAGGAAAAGAAAAACATAACCTTAACTAACTAGGAAAGCAATTAATATAGTCCCAAAATATATGAAAATATGTCCCAAACTAATCTTGGATAGAATCTTGAAAATCTTAGAAATCTTGAAAATCTTGAAGGAAATTTGCAAGCAACTTGGCACCAACTTGCACTCAACATCTAGCACGCCTATGAACCCTTCTTGGACATCAAGTAAGTCCTTTTTATGATATAAAATCGTGGCTTTATGTAAGACTTCATGGGCTGCAAGTTTGGACACATTTTAGGTGCCAACTTGGTTCAAAAGTGGACTGACTAGGACCTTCTTCAAAGGATGTCTCTTGGGATCCAATCCTCCTCTTCTTGGACATAAATTTGGGTCATAAAATAATTGTAATACCTATCCAATTCATATCCTTTATCTTTGAGCTCTTCCTCCCAGTTAATAACTTCTTTATTTGCACTTGAAGTCTAATGACCTTATTTTGCAACTCATTAGCTTGACATCTTGTTAAAGGCCCTCTTTGAGATTCCAAAGCTTCATCCTTGTCCTTAAATAGATTTGAGATTCCTAAGATGCTATCATTCCCCTTTTCTTCAAGAAAATTCGTTCTCGAATTTCGACTTTGCAAGAAAAAGAAGTCACGCACTAGTAAATGGCATCCACTAATCTGAAAAAATGGTAAGAATAAAACAAGATAGTGACCATGTGTCCACTTAACCAAATTAAGCCTAATAGTTGTAAACGCTCTTTTATAAAGAATATGGACATCATCATCCCAATAAAATTTATGCCTACTTAGATTTGTCCAATAAAAACCTCTTTTAGATGCACTATGTAATAAAATTTACAATGCGATCTTGTCAATAAGGTAGTCCAAACATGTGCATGCCAAAGAAATTATAAAATATTGATCATGTATCCATTTAACACAAGTATCTTTGCCACATGTATCAAATAAGACACTTTTATGATGTAGCCAAGTATCAATTGTAAATTCCATGGATTCTTCTACTTGTAAGTTATTCAAAGAAGCACATAAATTCTCAGAAAGGTCAGAAGAACCCATAAATTCTAAAATAAAAATTTTAATATATTTAAGCTCATGATTATAACTTTCCCCAATAATATTCACAACATCAATGAATTTTACATTTTGCTCAAACTGTCATAGAAAGAGTCATAGATAGGTTCATGAAAGAGTATTTGATCACTAACATCACAATAATCATGCATATCCTCTTTACTAGTAGCAAACACTTTTCCAGGCTCACAATCAACATGACTAGAGGAATGACTTCCCATCAAATAACAAAACTCACATTCTAGCAATTTTTATCACATGAAAACTCATTAGACACTTGAATAAGAGAAGAAAAAATATTTAACTCATTAGCAAGCCTCTTCTCATAAATTTCATGCCTCTTTCCACCAAGTTGGAATACATAATCATCTATGTCATACTCAATTTCAAAAGGAAGCAAATTACTCTTGCACTTGAATTTAGATATTACAGTTAATGACTTGATATGCATCAAAATATCATCATCCACAAAAATTATAAAGTCACCAACATAAAAAATAAGAGTATAATTCATTACCTCCAAAAATACCTTAGGTGTTCTACAAAGGCCAAGAATGTGAATAAACCAATTATACAAACCATACTTGGACTTATTTATTAATGGAACAACATCACCTTGTATTCTTTTATGTAATCGTTCTAATATAGCAATGGCTTTAGGGCACTCCATGTCATAAACCTGTAAATGAGAATAAAAATAGTCAAAAGGTACAATAACAAAGAATTTAATCAAGCTTTTATCTTACACTATCCAATAAGAATTGATTTCGCAAATTCATGTTGAAATCCAATTGGATCCTTTGCCACAATCTTTTGCGCCTTACCTCCCCTTTCAAAAGGTCTTTCAACACTTGGTTGCACAAAATCACAAGAACTAAAACAAGAAAGAGTTAATAGGTTAGGAAGTAAAGAAAATATTTTCTTGCTTACACTCTCTTTGGCTTTTATCACAAGACTAACTTTTTCCTCACCCTTAGCCTCTTTTTTCTCACAAAAGTTTTTTTCTTTTTCTTCACTCAAATCCTCTTGTTTTTCTCTCTCTACCTCAAAGACTTTTCTTATCTAATTGCCTTCTCTCTTTTCTTTTCCCTCAAGCTCACACTTTTTCTCAATTGACATCCCATTCTCTTCACTTAATACAACATCTCCTTTTCCTCTCTTGGGATGTCAACATGCACTCCCTTACTCCTCTCATTCTTTTCTCTCTCATATTTTTTCATATTCTCTTTAACAGTCTTTTCGTCTTCATAAATTTGTGAGGGAGTCAAAGTCCAAGAATGAGTTTCTTCCCATTAATCTCAAAAGAGTATCTATTTTTTTCATGTTATATGAAGCTCTTCTATAGACATACCATGACTTTCCCAACAAGATATGATAATTATCCATGGGAATCACATCACACCAGATCGCATCCTCATACTTTCTAATAGAGAATAATAATAACACTTTTTTATCTACCTTTACTCCTCTCAACATGTAGGGTTCAATATGCTCAACACAAGGCAAGTTCAATTTCTCAACCATATAAGTGCTAATTGAGTTATAGCCAGACTCTTTATAAGTTCTAAGGGCACAAATCGCAGACATCACTTTAGCTCTTGTTTGAAAAATAACTTTACTATCCTCTTCCTTCCATTCGGCATATTGTAAGTTCGACTTTTAAAATTTTTGAGTTACAGCTCACCTCACTTTTTCCTAACTACCTGTTTGAAACATCTTGAACAAAGGTTAGAGGAAATATGTGTCTCTCAAATTTGATTTTTTCTTTCTAATGCTCTTACCTCTCTTGCCTTTTTCCACTCAAAGCAACTCTTAGTTGTTAATCTTTAGATTTATTAGTAAACCTTATTAGTTCACAACCCTTAGTAATAAGAACAAGGAGTTGATAAAAGAAAAACAAAGTGAAAGACCAAACCTAGAAAGAATAGGAATTAGTTAGTAGGAAAAAAAAAGAAAGAATTTAAGAAATCAAAAACCCACAAGAATAAGGAAAGAAGTTACCTCAATCTTCAAGACTAGGATGCCCTCTTCTTGCCTTTCTTGACTTGGAAACCAAATAATACTTGAATTCTGAAAATAATAATGAGTAATAATACTTTTTTTTGGGGCTGTTTTTTTTTCTTTTTTTTTTGATTTTTTTTTTTTGCTCAAGAATCCCCCAAGATTATCAAGATTGAAATTTTGATTACCCTATAGTCTGATACCACTTGATAACAAAGCGATAGGGAATTCAAGAATTACTAAAAAAATAATTATCAAGAAATGTGAGGAAGTTAAAAGAAAATAGGAAAACGAAAAAGAAGATAGAAATTAAAGATAGATTGATATTCAAGAAAGAGCTTCTTGAATTCAAAAAGTCTATTCTTGAAATTGTATCCTAACAACAACAATTAACTAATGAAAAACTAATCGCCTTTGATGGAGAATTAAAAACAAGAGATAGATCGTAAAATCCGACTTTTTAGAATAACAAGAACAACAATAAACCTAAACTTATCACCTTTCTTGAATACCTAGAAGTGATCTAAGATTTTTAAGAATTCATCTTACCACCTTAAATTGAGTCTTGAAGATTGAAGAATAAATCCCAGTGTAGCCACACACAAGAGTGCAAGAAAATCTCACAATTTTTATTGAACTGTCTATATAATCTAAGTCTAAAAACAAAAAATACACCCCTTATATAGGTAGGAGGGATCACGAAATTAAGGTTGAAATAATAAGGAAATAAAGTCCTAAACTACTTTGGACAACAAGTCCAACTACCTTAGGAAAATAAAAATACTAGCAAAAATCAAGTCATTCGTGGAAAGTAATTCCAACAATCGTAGGAAAAGAAAAACATAACCTTAACTAACTAGGAAAGCAATAAATATAGTCCCAAAATATATGAAAATAAGTCCCAAACCAATTTTGGATAGAATCTTTAAAATCTGGAAATTCTTGAAAATCTTGAAGGAAATTTGCAAGCAACTTGGCACCAACTAGCACTCAATATCTAGCACGTCTATGTACCCTTCTTGGATATCAAGTAATCCTTTTTATGTTATAAAATCGTGGCTTTATGTAAGACTTCATGGGCTGCAAGTTTGGACACATTTTAGATGCCAAATTGGTCCAAAAGTGGACTGACTAGGACCTTCTTCAAAGGATGTCTTTTGGGATCTAATCCTCCTCTTCTTGGACAAAAATTTGGGTCATAAAATAATTGTAATACCTAGCCAATTCATATCCTTTATCTTTGAGCTCTTCCTCCCAATTAATATCTTCTTTATTTGCACTTAAAGTCTAATGACCTTGTTTTGCAACTCTTTAGCTTGACATCTTGTTAAAGTCCCTCTTTGAGATTCCAAAGCTTCATCCTTGTCCTTAAATAGATTTGAGCTTCCTAGGATGCCATCACTTGATTGGAGTACATGGACTCCATTTTAGATTTCATAGCAACAACCCATTTATCAGCGTTTGTATCCTATAGTGCTTTGTCGTAATTAAAAGGTTCTGTATTAGGCTCTCCAGAGATTCTATCATACGATTTTCCCAAGAGCGCAAACCCGAGAGGTTTTTTAATAATTCTCCCACTACGACTAGTCACTACAAGTGCAGTTGGATTTTGTTGTTGAATTACAGCATCATTTTCCGGAACTGAAGCCTCAATGTTATCCTCCACACCTTACGGTGCTGGGATATCATTAACTTCTTCCTGAAGTGCAGGCTGCACAACAATTTCAGGTTGCTCAACATTACTCCCACTACTTTGGGGTAGTGAGATGTTAGGCAATTGCTCTTGTGCGTTCTGCTGTCTGTTGACATTTCTCCCACTATGATAATGCAGTGGTATGTCGATACTGGCTTTAGGGGCGGCGGGTTGAGTCATAACCCGCAAAATTTCAACCCGCCCCACCCCATATAATATTTTTTTGATTTTTCAAACTGCCCCGCCCTGTCCCACATCAACTCGCCCTCACCCCGCCCCGCTTTTTTTGTTGTTATGATTTTGTAGATCTAGAAAAACTAAATCAAAATTTTAATATTAGTGCAATGAATAAAAAGATTCCGAACAGAAATTGCAATGAAAAAAAAGAGAAGTCATGGACATTTAGTGAACTACTGCTATTTTTGTAGTTCTTTTCGTAGAATATGATATATTTTAGAGTGACAAAGCATTAGGTGAAGAAATATTCATATAATATCCAATCTATTGTTTTTACTAATAGTTAGTCCTTGGTTAAGTTAGTTACGAGACATATTTTGAAAATTCAACTGTATTCCTATTTGTATACAAGAAATTAGGGATGGGAAAATAGAACTAGAAATATATAGAATTATATTAAAACTTTTTCTTTTGAATGTTTTTTCATAAGTAAAATAAAACATAATTTGTAAACGGATACCCCTTTATAAACAAAAGGTTAGTTATGATTCATGGACCACAAAACACAGGTTTATGAGAACAGTTACAAAAATTTAGAGAATGAAATTATTCTTAAAAAAAGAGAATTTAGAGAATGAAATATGTATATAAAGCAATAGAGCAATTATAATGCAAAACGAATTGAAGGATAGAGTTAGTAGACTTATATTCCCTCAAATGCAGCAACACCCGCACAAACCTGTAGCAGTTTCGCCCCAAAACCCGCAATCGTCTCGCCCTGGATAAAGACAAACTCGCCCCAAAGTCGCATAAGGTTAAACTCGTCTAGTCCCGCACCCGCCCCGTCTCATTGTCATCTCTAACTGGCTTTCGGGATACATTCCACAGATGAGTCATTAGTTATTCTATTACTTAATTCCTGTAAAACTAGTTTACTTCTAGGAACATGGTTCATTACGTAACAATTACCTTCTTTTCTTCGGGATAATAAAATAACCTCCTTTAGTTCCTTTTGGATATCCAATAAAAATGCATACTTCTGTTCTCGATTCCAATTATCCGCTTTCCCTTTCAGCATATGTGCTGGACAACCCCAAACCCAAATGTGCCGTAAACTTGGCTTGCGTCCAATCTATAATTCTACTGAGGTTGAAGGTACTGACTTAGAAGGAACCAAAGAATGTAATTTGCTATTTCTAAGGCATATCCCCAAAAGGAAAAAGGCAAATCAAAATAACTTAGCATTAATCTAACCATTTCTAAAAAGGTTCTATTTCTTATTTCTGCCACACCATTTTGTTGTGGTATTCCTAAGGCAGATAATTGAGATGTAATTCCACAATCTGATAAGTATTTAATGAATTCCGCAGAAAGGTACTCACCACCACAATCAGTTCGCAGTGTTTTGATATATTTATCATGTCGTTTCTCCGTTCCCGTCTTAAATTCTTTGAATTTCTCAAAGCATTCAGATCTACGGCGCAACAGATAAATGTATCCATATTTTGAGTAATCATCTGTGAAAGTCACAAAATACTCAAAACCACCTCTTGCTTGTATATTCATAGGGCTACACAAAATCAGACGAATTAATTCTAATTTATCGCTGGCTTTATTTCTTTTTGGGAGAAAATGTCTCTTGGTCATTTTACCTTCTAAACAGGATTCACATGCTGGCAGTGCCTCCACTTTCAATGAACTTAAAGGTCTATCAGAGAACAATCTCGAAATTCTATTTAGATTTATATGACCTAAACGTAAGTGCCACAAACAAGTTTTGCTCAATTCAGAAATACGTTTTCTTTTATGTGGAAGATTAATGTTATTTAATTCTTTTGGTTGTAGCACATGAGGAGATATATCAAGAATAAAAAGGTCATGTACTCTAACAGCAATGTAGATAAAACGTTTATTAAACTTAATAATAACAGAGTTATTAGCAAAATAAACATTATAACCAGCATCCATTATTTTCGAAACAGAAATCAAATTCCTCCTAATAGAAGGTACATAGAGAACATCTTTCAAAACTAAAACTCTATCACTACTAAACGAAACTCTAATATCTCCTGATGCTAAAGCTGGTGCTGGCTCGCCATTGGTTTGAAAAACGCAAACTTCATTCTCACTTAGCCGCTACATTTCCTGAAACTCCTGCAAAGTAGTGCAGATATGATTAGTGGCTCCTGAATTTACACACCAAAACATGATAGAGACAGCCGCTAAACAAGTTTCAACGACATTTAAATTCGAATTACATTGCTTATTCAACTTTGACAGATAGACAGGGCATTGCTTTTTGTGATGCCCAGGTTACTTGCAATGATAGCACTTTCCTTTGGGCTTTTCACACCAGCCGCACCTCCAAGTGCAAAAATCTTTTTGAGCCTTCTTCTTTTTCTTACCGCCTTTTGACTTAGAAACTGAAGCTTTCTCAACATTCAGTGCCACAACTGGAGTTTGCTGTTTAATAATAGATTCTGCCGCTTGTAGCTCATTCAACAATTTCGCTAGTGACAAATCCATTTTGTTCATAGTTCAAGCAAAATTGTTGAAAACTATCATGCAAAGGCTGCATGACCATCTCAACTTGAGATTCCTTATCAATCACAGCTCCAAGGACCTCCAGTTCATTAAGAAGATCCATCATCTTCAGAAGATGTACTCTGACTGATGAACCTTCAGCCATCTTGGTGTTCAAAAGGGCTTTCATGGTTGTCTGCTTAATCGCACGATTTTGCTTACCGAACATCTCTTTGAGACTTTCGAGCATGTCATAAGCAGACCCCCTAGACTGATGCTGATGTTGCAAAATATTTGCCATAGAGGCAAGAATGAAAAATCGCGCCATTTCATCATCCTTGACCCATTTTTCATAGGCCTTAACCTGATCATCAATAGCATTTTCATTAGATTTTTCTAGGCACTCCTCAGTGATTACAAATTTGTAACCTTTAATAGTTAGGACAATATCAAGGTTCCTTTTTCAGTCAACATAATTCAGTCCTTCTAACTTATTTTGGTTCAAGATTGAGGTAAGTGGGTTGAATGAATACATGGTTAATCTGAGAGATATTAATATTAAATAGATCATTAGTTATGTAATTAGAATAATTAAATTCAAAATAAAACATAACACATATAACCATGCTCATTGAACAGTTAGTTTCGTTAGGAAAACTTAACTATTCATGCAAAATATATGAGTTATGTAAGATATTTATCCCATAAATTAAAACAGGACCAACTCAGATGGAGAGTAAACTATTAATTTAAGATAGGTAAATATCACTTTTATAAACTCTAGTTTCATCGAATCAACATGTAACTCAGTTAGAGAGTTAATACAAGTAATCAAATAACTAGAGGCAAAACTACAATAATGATCTATAATGAACTTATCTGATGTAGAAGAAGACCTACGTCAACATATAAATTCATTATGTTACTGTAAAATATGATTAGAAACCATGGGATTTTAATCTTACCATCACTGTTTTCCTAAAAAAAAAAAAAAAACAAATTTCCAGAAAATAAAACAAATGACCAAAAACCCATGTAAACAACCTCGAATGCCCAAAATTTGAGGTCAATCAGAGTTCGACATACTTTCAAAATTCCAAATTCATGACCTATTTGCAAATTCTGTTTTTGACATTTTTAAGGTTTTGATTATTTTGACTTGTTCATATCACATAATATACTTATGTATTTTAATCCATGATTTCAGAACTCAAAATAATATTATTATAAAATTACAGAGTCGTATATATATATATATATATATAAAACTGTTTTCATGGATCGAATGCAACAAACAAACAAACAACACTATTTACACCCGTTCGAACAACATTGTTCAATACTTATGTATCTTAAAAATAGCCACGTTTTTATTAAAAACAACACTATTATCATGGGCAAAAAATGCAACAAAAACATGATAAAAGCAGATTGTTATGAAATATAACACCACTGTTTATACATATGTATATTAATCCATGATTTCAGAATTAAAATACTAATTAAAACAGTCGCGTTTTTGACATAGAATAACCATACCAAAAGGCATTGTATTATGTATGTTAATATACTGTTTTCATTGAATAATCATACCAAACATGTATCATTTAACAACACATTTTAATATTACTTTATTTATACTGTATTACATTATCTAGTTAGACGTAAGATGGCGTCTGATATCAATTATTAGAACATGCACGCGGAAGCAAGCAAACAATCCAGGTATCTCAAACATGTAAACTAGACAATGATATAATTCGGAGATTAGAAACACTAACCTCTTGAAAACATTGCACAGGTCCTCCACAGAGCAAGAATCCAGGGCTGCAGTCTTCTGCTATGATCCTAGTAAGACCTTGGACGAAATTGCTTTGAGTGGGCAAGAACAATACAACTCTTAAAGTCTGCTATTGGGTGAAAAACGTTTTCCTTAAGTAGACTCGTTTTTCAGCCAAAAGAGGGCTCCAAAAACGTGTAGGATTCTGCTTGTGCAAGGAGAATCCCACTCTAACTCTCAAGGATGACTTTTCTCAAGTCAGTTCAGGTTTTTACTAGTTATAGCAAGGACCACAGAAACAATAAGAGGTTATCAATTATAACATTAATTCGAAATTTGCATGAATTAATTTTTACTATAATTAATTGCAGTTCATTCCACTAAAGAACTGCAATTGAACTCCGCAATATGAATTTCGAAAATTCATTAACACTTATTTTGACTCTCCATGCTAAGATCACAGATACCAGTTAATTAAATTAAATCACTGACAATTTAATTTAATCAACTAATTAAATCCCTTATAATTCCGCTTAAACTATTTCATGTGACGGATATAAAATCCACCGGCCGAATTTTCACATGAAAACTTATAAGCTTACATAAACGGGTATCATCAAACTTAAAACCGAGACGTGGATTCTCTATACTGATTATTATTTCACAAATGCTATTTGTTTTTATCCAATCTATTAGGCATACACTAACTCTGAATAGAGGTGTACCTTTTGATAAATCAAAACAATTAACAAATCATATTGATCATAATAATATATCATGATTAGAAGTATAAGCTCATCTAATGAATTAGAGAAAATATTTATATATATTCAGTACAAAAACATCTTTTCTCTACTTGGTCCGTTCAATATATACTAAGTATACTAGCATAGGAAATCGAATTAAAACCACTCCTATAATCAAGACAAATTATACTTTAATCTTGTGCTCCAATCATCAAGATATTTTGCCCAATAATATCTTCGATTGTGAACATAATTTATTAATTATGAGAACCGACAGTTTAATCTTCTGAGCATGAGCGAAGACTCCATACACTAAATTATCTACTACATAACTAAAGGACACACATGTAAAAAATAATCTATTTAAAATAGTACTTTATTGAATTGAATAAGTCAAATAAACAATTATTCCATAAAAAAATAAAACACAATACTATATCTAAACCGCATGGTTAATAGTATATCCTAACAATCACCTCTAACCTTTTAATTATGTCTCCTCTAGAAGGGATCCCATGGAGTATTTCTCAATTTCATACTTTGTTATCAAATATTTAGCACCATTTTAGTATTAAAATAAGGCACCTCACTAATTTTAATCGAATAAAAGGACGCATCACATTTTTTCACACAATTTAATATTGACTGAGTGAGTGACTCTAACTTGTGGTATAAACTCAAACTATGATTCTTAATAATCTAATTTAAGTTATATGTCTTTCCTTCTTATTTTCAATTTTTCCAGTAAAACAACAAAAAATAGCACAATGATTAAGTCTTATCTTGACCACGTCGATGCTGGTCAGTGCAATACCGTTGCACTTGCAATGAGTACTCGGTTCCTTACGAAATAATTTAATTAAGGAACAACCTTAATTTAACTTAATTCGTTAACCTCAAAATGGATTATACAAATTGAGGTTTTTGTTCCATAATCTTAAATTAGCACTAAGATCAATGTGGACATTTGTGACGTGATTAATGAGTACACTAAGTAGAAAGTAAGGGGTTGGGTTAGGAAAGTGGATCTGCTTGGGGGATGCATATCAGTAGAAGGGTAATTTGGTAAACAGAGCAAATATTTTATGTAGGAGTTACAGTAATTAATTTTTTCAGCCAATAGATTTGCTCAATTTTGTTATAGTTACGTACATGCTCTCACGGGCCCAACTTTCAAGCAAATAGCTTAAGCAGACGTGTTGGCCTGAAGCCGCTCGAACTCCTCACTTATCAATAGCAGGATACATGTATATACATAAAACAAAAAAGAGCATGCTTTCGCGGAGTACGTAGTAGAGACTACACGAAGCTGCTTTTAGGGGTGTCAAAATAATTTTAAAGCTAACCGAATCGAACCTAAACGTAGTACCGAGAATTAGAATGTTTCTTCTATATATATATTATAAAAATACCAAAAAATATCGAACTGCACCTAATAAGTTATATTTGTAAAATATACGTTATATGTTAAGTTTAATAATATTTTAGACTTGAACTTTGGGCTTGGGATGGATTCAGATTAAACGGCTACAAGATGCAACCTACCTTAGCTTCAACTATTACTAGATAGGTGGCGTCCGTACCACTTGAAAACATACAATGTATTATCCTTGAAAAGCATTGCCAAACAAATCTACAGGATCACTACAAAGGTTCAACACCAAGACAGCATGTCCTAGGCAAACAAGGAAGCTGGAAACAAGAAAAGATTAACTTTTCCAAAAATTTAAAGCCACCGCCGGCTACCAGTTGTTGGCCGCAAAGTTTATGATTAAATATCTGCATAACAATTCCCATAGACACAAATTCCAAGGAAAATCTTGATTGAGCAGCAGGCAACAACATTGTAATGAATGGAAAAAATTATATTTACCTTGATACTGCACCTCTAGGAAAGTATCTGCAATATTCTCAAACTGTGCTCACATTGAAATAGTTAGCAACTACCGCAGATCCGCTATTTCAAGCATTAAAAAGCAATTGTCAAGCAATGCAAAATACTCTTACGTCAACATATTCTAAATTTTCGTTATCACGAGTCATGTCACTCGAGGAGGAAGGATAAAAAGCCACGTGTTTTGAAATATTGTCTGAGCCTCTTGGTTTCCTGCATCAATTCTTGATATCAAGGCTAGCCTCTTCAAAGAAGAAAATTCATCAATTTTTGACCAAGACTGTGATAAGATTCTCATTTTCTCTTTCAAATCTTAATAACATATTACACTCTGGAAAGAAAATGAATAGCGAGAATTGATGCATTGATATCAAGGTAAATTCTAGAAAAGAGTTTATGAAATCCACGTCAAAATAAAAGGCAAGAACTAATGCACTCAAGCCGACGCATATTCCTAGATACATCATGCAGTTTTTTGCACCGAATATTATCAAACAATAAAAAATTCATTTCGATACTTCCACAGAAAACAAGCACTCTACATTGTGCCTGTAGTTTTAAGTTATTTTACTTTTTTCAAGAGTATGTTTCTCTTGTGCTAATTGTAGATATAATATCTACTAAGATCAAATAAATGCAGTAACATTGTCCATTCTATTATTTGACTCTTAATTAGCATTCGAAGGGATGCCATTAATAGATTCTTAGGTTGGACTTTCGAATTTTTTGACTGATGGTAAGTATCATCTAGTGATGTTTTTCTCACCTGGATACTTTTCTAACATTACATTTAGCATTTAGATAATTCTAAAAGCAAACTTCCCCTTCAACTTCTTCTTTGATTAGTCCTTACATAGTATTCAGTTGTATAAGTCCGTACGACATGCACAGAGCAATATAAGCAACAAAAAGAAGGGAAGAATCAATTACTCAAAGAATGTATTGCGATAAAAAAGAAAGCAAAACAAAAGCAAGCACAAAGTCTGTCAAAATAACGGAACTCCATGTAACAAAATTATCTTTATACTTGCTCATCAAGTTGGAACCAAAACAGGCCAAAGGGAGCAAAGAGTACTCAGTAGCCACCTTTTTCATAGAACTATTCATTCTCAAAGTACCAACGTATTTTTATTTTTTCCTGAGGAAAGTTTCTCCAGTAGAACACCTTCTTCAACACCTTCTTCAGAGAAAACTATTCACTCTCATACTACCATCTAATTCAACCAAAATAAGAAACAATTATGTAACCCAAACATCACCTACATATTTAATTTTAAAATTCAATACATACATGTAAGAACTGAAACATGCACACTCAACTCCACTACCAAGAAGCTAGCGCAACATATAAAGAAAGAACGGGAAAACTTACCAAAACTTAGAAATATTGCAGAAGCCAAGACAAACTGAAAATAAAAGTGTAAATCGTAAAACAGAATCACAAAGGAAGCCACATGAGCAAAGAGAACTATATAGAAGGGAAGAGTGAGAAAAAATAAAAAGGTGAAAGGAAAAAAAATATGCGAAGAATTCGAGAGAGATAAGGATAAAAAAGTACCGAGCTTCTGTGTGTTTAGCTTGCATTGCAGAATCAATTAAGAAAAGAGCCAAAGTCACAGGTAATTCCAAAATAGCCATTAGAAGTTTCTGTACCTTCTAGAGTCAGCGATGATACGACAAATATCGCCCATAGAATTCGAAGATGAAAATCCTCAAAGAAGAACTGCTTGCATGTTCGTCAGAAATACAGAATCGCTAGAGCCAAACACTCGAATCAAAATCTCTGCTCTTTATATACCCATTACTTGCAATTTGTCAGCCAAGGCCATATTTTGCTTCTTCCTTCATTAGAACATGATAAGCCTCAGGTTATAAAAACTTATTCCAGGAGAGCCAAAAGTAACAAATTGAAAACTTAGTAACTGTCTGTTGATAGTTACTCATGTATTGGGCAGTTTTATCTGGAGAAAGAAGGAAGCAGTAGGGGGAAAAAATATTCAACAGAAAAATAAAGAATCCTTGGGGGAGTTCTAGCCTCTCGAATGCCTAGCAATTTCATGTCTCATAATCTTAGTAATATGTATTTTGGCTGTGTCGCTAGTATTGATTTCAGTCATTTTCTATTCAGTCTAGAATGTTATATGCTGTTATTTAGGAGTTATCAGTGTTGGAGTGGTTATTCTCAGACTTTGTTTAAGTAGATTCTGTGTTTTTCAGTGTACTACATGATTATTTCTTCCTGTTATTTTCTATTTGTGCAGTAAACTCTATCAATTTGGTATCTGAGCCAGGTGACGTTCGGGCATGGTAAGGAGTAAAATGGAGGGACGAGTTGAGCAAGTGGAAACTAATTTGACTAGGGTAAGAGAAGATGTTAGAAGGCTGGAAGGATGGTTCCAAGAAATGAGAGAGTCTCTTGCTAGAATTGAAGCACAAGGGAGAATTGTGATTGCAGAAGCATCCCCTTCTCAAACCAGAACTTTGGGAAGCCAAGAAGAGGGAAGTAATGTTAACTTGGTTGGAGAAAAAGATGGGAAGAAATTTCGGAAACTACAACTGCCAGTTTTCGAAGGAGAGGACCCTATGGGATGGATATTTAGAGCGGAGCGATACTTTGCAGTGAATGAAGTTTCTGAAGCAGAAAGATTGCAGGCAGTCGGTGTTTGTTTAGAAGGAAAAGCCTTAAATTGGTATTATTGGTTAGAGTCTAGACAACCAGTTCCAACCTGGGAAGACTTCAAAAGAGAGCTGCTGAACCGATTTCATCATTCGGAAAAGAGCAACCAGTATGCTGTCTTAATGGGGCTAAAGCAGAACACCACTGTTGCAGCATTTCGTGAAGAATTTGAGAAGGTGACAGGTTCTATGAGGGAGGAATCTGATGGACTGTTATCTGCAGTGTTTTTGAATGGTCTTGAAGAGAAAACCCGACCAGAAGTGATGCTTTTGTGGGCTCAAACATTGAGGGAGATAATGGAGATTGCTCAAAAAGTAGAGGATCGAAATTCTATTTTGGAGCAAGTTCAGTTGTTTAATTCTGACAAAATAGAGGCAGTTCAAACAACAAACAAGTTGGATTTAGACCCAATTACTCTCGGGTCACAAACGTACTTGAAGCACGTGATTCAAGAGCCGGAGCAGTAGGACGCAACATTGATTCGCAATTGCATGCTTCAGCAAAGCCAACTGGCTTCAACGTGTCTTCTAAAGCAAAATCCGAGGGACGATTCAGAAGGTTGTCTGATTCAGAAATTGCCCGAAAAAGAGAGTTAGGGTTATGTTTCAGATGTGACAAAAAATTTGGCCCTAATCATCGTTGTAAGAATAAGCAACTTAACCTCTTGATTGTTTCAGAGGCACCTAACACAGAGGAAGAGGAAACAGAAGAATTCTTTGAGGTCGCCAGAGAGGCTACAGATGAAGGAGAACAAAAGGCTACTATGACGGTGTTGAATATGAATTCGGTCGTGGGCCTTACTGGAGAAAGAACAATGAAACTTGTGGGAAAAATTCATGGGCAAGACGTGATAGTTTTGGTGGACAGCGGAGCTACCCATAATTTTATATCTTCCAATCTTGCTCGTCATCTGCAATTACCTATTGAGAAGACCAACAAATTTGAAGTAACAGTTGGTAATGGTCAACAAGTCAGTGGGAATGAAGTATGCAAAGGGGTGAGGTTGGACGTGCAGGGAGTAAAAATTCACCAACAATATTTTCTGTTTGAATTAATTGGAACTGATGTGGTATTGAGGATGGAATGGTTAGCCACTTTGGGTGAGATGAGGGTAAGCTGGAAACTTCTTACCATGAAATGTGAAGATGCAGGAAGAATGGTGTTGCTTCTGGGGGATCCAGGTATGGTTCGGACAGTTGTGTCATTAAAAGCTATGAACAGTTTGCTAAAAAAAGGGAACCACTGGATTGAGTTGAATCAGGTAGTACATGAAGGTGAAACAACTATAACATCAAAGGAGATTCAGGAGTTGTTATCTGATTAGCAAGCTTCGGGTATACCACCACGTCGTTCTCGGGATCATGCTATTACTATTAAGTCCAGAACACAACCACCAAACATTCGTCTCATTCTCAAAAAGCTGAGATCGAGTGTTTGGTCAAAGAGATGATGGCTGCTGGAATCATTAGGGCTAGTACTAGTACATATTCTAGTCCGGTATTACTTGTTAAGAAAAAGGATGGAAGTTGGCGTTTTCGCGTGGATTATCAGGCTCTTTATGACATCACAGTCCCTAACAAATTTCCAATACCATGCATTGATGAGCTACTTGATGAGCTAGAGGGAGCCACCATATTTACCAAGTTGGATCTCAAGTCGGGATATCATCAGATTCGCATTCAAGCTGGAGATGAAGGGAAAACAGCTTTCCGCACCCATGAGGGACATTATGAGTTCATGGTCATGCCATTCGGCTTGACCAATGCAGCCTCAACTTTTCAGTCATTGATGAATCAGGGATCATTTGCGGAAATTTATTTCAGAATTCTTTGATGATATTTTGATTTACAGTAAAGAATATGCTTCTCATCTTGAACATTTGAAAGTTGCTTTAGATATTCTCAAACAGAACCAACTGGTAATCAACAAGAAGAAGTGCTTGCCTGTTTGGGCAGCTTAAACTTGAATACTTGGGCCATATCATCTCCTCTGAAGGAGTGCAGGCAGATCCCTCCAAGATTGAGAGTATTATATCTTGGCCAGGTCCTAGAGACATCAAGTCTTTGCGGGGATTTTTGGGACTCACTGGGTACTACCGAAAGTTTGTCAAAGACTATGGTAAGATTGCTGCCCCATTAACAGATTTATTGAAGAAAAATGCTTTTTTGTGGGGGGAACGAGCTCAACAAGCATTTGAGGCATTGAAGTTGGCTATGACTCAAGTACCCGTCTTGGCGATGTCGGATTTTTCTCAACCGTTTGTAATTGAAGTCTATGCTTCGGGATTTGGTGTTGGTGCAGTTTTAATGCAAAAAGGTAAACCTATTGCATATTTCAGTAGAATACTTTCTTCTAGAGCAAGACAATGCTCGGTAAATGAATGGGAGCTAATGGTCATTGTGTTTGCTGTCAAGAGATGGAATCACTACCTGATGGGTCATCATTTCATCAATAAAACTGACCAGAAAGCCCTTAAATTTTTGCTGGAACAACGAGTTATGGATGAGAATCAGCAGAAACGGGTTTCCAAACTCATGGGTTATAAGTTTGAGATCAAGTACAAAAGGGGTGCTGAAAATAGAGTGGCTGACGCACTGTCCAGACGCGGGGAATCTGCAGAGTTATATGCCTTTTCAGTTTGGAAGTACGAAGACAAGGAGGAATGGGACCAAGAAGTAAAAAGAGACGGTAAAATGGCTTCTATCTTGCAAAGGTTAATTACAGGACAGCAAACAGATGACAAATACAGCTTGAAGAACGGATGTTTACTGTTCAAGGGACGTTTGGTTTTGCCAAAAGGATCATCCAGAATCCCATGGTTGTTGAAGGAGTTTTATTCTTCTCCAATAGGTGGCCATTCGGGGTATCTTCGCACATATAAGAGGCTGTCTGAAAATATTTACTGGGAAGGTATGAAAAGGGATGTCAAGAATTCATTGCCAAGTGTGAAATTTGTCAAAAGAATAAGTCTCAAACTTTGAGTCCAGCTGGATTACTTCAACCTTTACCTATACCTCAGCATGTGTGGGAAAATGTAAGTTTGGAATTCATTACTGGTCTTCCTAAATCCCATAAGTTTGACACTATAGTGGTTGTGGTAGACCATCTTACTAAGTACGCACACTCTATCCCACTTTCTCATCCTTTTAGTGCTAAAGATGTGGCTGCTGTTTTTGCTAAGGAAGTGGTTAAGTTGCATGGTTTTCCTAAATCTATTGTGTCTGATCGTGACTGTGTGTTCATTAGCCAGTTTTGGAGGGAGTTGTTTAAAATGGCAGGAATTACGTTACGCTATAGCTCCGCATATCATCCAGATGGGCAAATGGAAGTGGTGAATAGGAGTTTGGAGGCATATCTTTGTTGTATGGCTGGAGAAAATCCTAAGCAATGGTTCCATTGGCTAGCTTGGGCTGAATATTGGTTTAATACGTCCTTTAACATATCTGCCGGCATGACACCCTTTAAAGCATTATATGGGAGGGATCCACCATCGATTTTTCTAGTGGATGACACTACTTCTGCCGTGGAAGAAGTAAATGAACAAGTTCGTACTAGAAATTTGATCTTAACTGAGCTCAAAAACCATCTAGTACAGGCACAACAAAGAATGAAGAATCAAGTTGATCGACATCGCAGGAAAGAGAATTTTGAGGTTGGAGAAATGGTGTATCTCAAACTACGGCCATACAAACTGTGAGAATGCACAGGAGTAAAATTTTTATATATATTAACAATGATACAATAAGTCCTATATATAATATATGTTATACTCCTACTACATATTGGACTATGACATATTATACTCCAACTACATATGGGACTAGGACATTCTACTCCTACTACATATGGGACTAGGACTATTTACACATAACTATCTAACACTCCCCCTCAAGCCGGTGCATATAAATCATATGTACCGAGCTTGTTACATATATAACTAATACGAGGACCAGTGAGGGACTTGGTGAAAATATCTGCAAGTTGATCATTCGACTTCACAAACTTTGTAGTAATCTCTCCTGAGAGTATCTTTTCTCTGACGAAGTGACAATCAATCTCAATGTGTTTAGTTCTCTCATGGAACACCAGATTTGATGCAATATGAAGGGCAGTTTGATTATCGCACACAAGTTCGATCTGACTGATTTCACCAAATTTCAACTCCTTGAGTAATTGTTTGGTCCATACTAGCTCACATGTTGCCAGAGCCATTGCTCGATATATTACTTCTGCACTAGACCGAGCAACTACATTCTGTTTCTTACTCTTCCAAGACACCAAATTTCCTCCTACTAACACACAATATCCAGACGTAGAACGTCTATCAGAAGGTGATCCTACCCAATCAGCATCTGAGTATCCGCTCATGACCTCGATCTTCAAATAGTAGCCCTTTGCCTGGAGCCGATTTTATATATCGAATAATGCAGATAACTGCATCCATGACTATCACAGGGAGAATTCATAAACTGACTTACAACACTCACAGGATAAGAAATGTCGGGTCTAGTCACTGTGAGATAATTTAATTTACCAACCAGCCGCCTATAGCTTGCAGGATCGCTAAGCGGCTCCCCCTGTCCTGGCAGAAGTTTAGAATTCGGATCCATCGGAGTGTCAACAGGTCTGCAACCTATCATCCCTGTCTCCTCAAGAATGTCTAAAGCATATTTTCTTTGAGAAATAACAATACCTGAGCTAGACTGAGCCATCTCAATACCTAGAAAGTACTTCAATCTGCCTAGATCCTTAGTTTGGAAGTGCTGGAATAGATGTTGCTTCAGATTGGGAATACCATCCTGATCATTGCCAGTAATAACAATATCATCAACATAGACTACCAGATAAATACAGAGACTTGAGGCAGAGTGCCGATAAAACACAGAGTGATCAGCTTCACCACGAGTCATGCCAAATTCCTGGATAAC
>MCJB01049426.1:44963-69320 GCA_002018475.1 Nicotiana obtusifolia
GGGGGGGGGGGGAATATTCAACAGAAAAATAATCATTGGGAGAGTTCTAGCCTCTCGAATGCCTAGAAATTTCATGTCTCATAATCTTAGTAATATGTATTTTGGCTCTGTGTCGCTAGTATTGATTTCAGTCATTTTCTATTCAGTCTAGAATGTTACATGCTGTAATTTAGGAGTTATCAGTGTTGGAGTGGTTATTCTCAGACTTTGTTGAAGTAGATTCTGTGTTTTTTCAGTGTAATACATTAGTATTTCTTCCTGTTATTTTCTATTTGTGCAGTAAACTCTATCAGAACATATTGCCAAACATATAAAGAGCATGGCAAAGATTGTTCTATCTTTTTGATTTTCATAATAAAAAGAGTAGCTGCATGATATGCAACAATAATCAGGAAATTCTCACCGGAGAATTCCAATATTCTTAGTCTTTAACGCAATAGGACAGTAATATTAACTGGCATAGAACAAAATGCTTCCATAATAACCATTTAATACCTATTACGGGAACCAAAATTATCCTAGTAGCCATGCACTGTAATATAATAATATCTGCTTCACGTGATAGCTTACCTCTACAGAGCACATATAAGAACTCGAGATCATTCACCTTCTCTAATCTCTTTCACCTCTAAGTCTGGTGAGATTCTTCTTGAATTATGCTTTTGACATCAACCCTGCCAATTACAACAGAGGGCTAAAATGAAAACAGAAACCAACATAATGTAGTGTTCCTGATAGAACATAAGAACAGCTAATAGATAAACACTCGTAATACAGATGATCAAGAGGCAAATTCACAATTGCTTCCTTAAGAGCAAGAAGAAATTTTATCATACATCAACACATCATGTAAAAGTTCATTCTACTAAACTACAAAGTCCACTCTTCTTTTTGCCCTCGCGTGCGATGCTCCATAAGCCTGCATAACAGAACCAAATAAAACCTATATATTCATGGATTATTTATTAATATGAGGAAAACCTTAAGCATATATGTTTACCAAATTCTGACCTTTTAAAAGCACCGGGACGATACAATCTTCAAAGTTAAGCTCCTCGTCTCCCACTAAATCTTTAACAGTAAAAAGTTCGATATAATAAAAACATGCTGGTAAGAAAATGAGTTTCAATAATTTTTCAACAATGACTATCAAATGTAAGAAGATTACATCTTAAAGTGCTAAATTACAGAAACAATGTAAACCTTTTTTATATCTCTTGTTTTAATCCAAGACCTACTTCCTATAGATTTTCTTGTCCCTTTAATTTGAACCAAAAACCAATATAGTTGTGGGTACTACTGTCAGTTGCTACTTCCTCCAAGAACCCACGACTCACCAGTTATTTGAGCCTTTGCATCCACCCAAAAAATAAAATTAAGAGAATGTGCGAGGGCTTGCATGGTGAAAGAAACAATCAGAACTATTTTCTTAGATTTGTGTATTTCCCATAGTTCTAGTAGAAAGTTCATCTCAAACTAAATGTCATTAGAGTGAAAATTTTAAATTTCACTATTGAATTGCTGAGACTATTTGTGTAATCAGACCCTTTTGGGTTCAAACCAATCATAATCTAAGCTTCAATTGTGTAGACAAAACCAAAAATTTGCAAGAAAAAAAACCCTATAGACTCAAATTAAAGAGAAGAATAAGAACTCACCAAAAGGTAACACGTGAGAGATCAGAGCAAGAAGAACGGCTGGTAGAAAGATCGCGTATGTAGGTGCGAGGTGAGTAGATTGGCGGGTACCCCTACAAATTACACCTAATGGCGATTCGCCATGATTGGCTAGTTTTACGCTGGCTGTCATTTTATCCTAATCCTCCTCCTTTACAGTGACCATCTTGATATTGATAGCTTTGAAGAATCATTGTGCCTTCAAAATCAAGGAAGTAAAGTGCACACTTGGCAGGGTTGAGTTGCTTAATTATCCTCCCTCTTGTCTCTATCAAGAAGAGAATAGTCAGATATATAGAAGAGGATAGTGCAAAATGAAACTAAAGAGGATAATTTAAATTTTAAATTGTCTTCTCAAGTGAGATATAAATTGTGCCTTTCATGTAAAGTAACAGTTATGTGGTAAGAGCTGGTACATACCAGAAAAATGAAGCTAATATTTCTGGAATGTAAAGGAAGTGGCAAGCTGAGCTCCACTTGCAAAATATTTCAAATGCGCACATAAATATATTCAAATTCCTGCTATGTAGCCATAGGGGAAAACTCAGTTGCCTTGATTGAGTGACAAAATCCCCAAAAGGTAAAAGATAAAAAACACAGATGACTAAAAATAAAAATTGAGCAAAAAATTAAGAAAGAGGGAGGAAGAAGAAAACTGCACCAGGCAGCAAGAGAGACAGAGAAAGCCGGTGAAAGGGACATGAAAAATGTGCTTTCAGATATAGAGAAAGGGCAAAAGAATGGGGGAAAACTACGGTGATTGGAATTGGAAGCTCACTTGGATATCACCAATGTATCTATACGTTTACAATTTAGTCATAAAGAAGTCCATATAAAATAATCACACATAAGATCCATATCTGTTATATTCTATGAATATACTTGATGTTTAGTCTATCATGTTAATCAACACTATGGTTGCTCATCTGTTTTCTGAGCTTCATACCTCTAGAATTACTATTCTATAAATAAAGTTTGACAGTAACTGAGCTTACCAACAATGTTAAGTGCTCGATGGACATAATCGAAAAGTATACCTGTAAAGTCCAATAAAAACCTACAAAATATGAGTCATAGGAGAACATGAATCTAGAAAATATAGATTTCTCAACGGAATAACTCTAGTTCAGAGCATTATCGATCAACTCAAAGAAACGTGAAAGAAACTATCCCCTCAATTTTATTCCAAAATAAGCCCAAAAAAGAGAAAAAGATCTAAACTTCTCACATGCCGTAAAATTAGACAAATGTTGTAAAGTTAAGCTAGAAGATCATCCTCTGTTCTAATATCTTTCTTTCAGTGTACTGGCAGTTAAACAAATAAGCTTTGCTTTACTGTACATCAGTGATAGCGTAACACAGAATGCAGAGCCAAGGACCAATATGGCATTAGAGACTTTAATCTGAAAACTCAAAAACACCCAAAAACTGACATCCATTAACATTATATGGAGGATTTAGGCTCAGATTTTTTTGTATTTGAAAAATAGACCAAAACCTAGAATTTTTCTAGGATTTTTTTTTCTAAAAAAAAGAGAGGAAGAAATTCACTTACCTCCAAACACATGCATCAAATCTTAGAAGTTGTTCCAACTTCCCTCCATATGGTCTTAGAGGATAAAGGTAAATCAAGTAAGAAACAAATGCAGACAGATTCAAATAGAGAACTTGAAGAAAAAAACAAAGAGAGAAAAGCTGGGTAAATACATAAATTTAGAACCATATGAAGAAAATGTAATGGGACGTCCGTATCTCAAAATTGAAAAAAGAAGAAAAGAAGATTACACATGGAAGAAAAACAGAAGGTAACCAAAAAATTAGAAAAGAATAAGAAACTGAGCAAAAATAGATGAAGAAGAAGAACTCAGAAGAAAGTGCTATGAAAAGGAAAAAGATTATTTGACAAGTAAAGTGACGTGGGTGTGACTACAATTGTACACGTTACACTATCCTGAAAAGTTGAGACTCGAATTTACCATAACACTAAGCGGTCGTTTGGTAGGCCGTATTAAGTAAAATAATCCCCGTATAAAAATTTAATCCGTCAAATACCATGTTTGGTTGGTCAATTCAATTTACTCCTACCTAATACATGGATTAGTTATACCTCATATGAGGGATTAACTAATACCATAGAAAGGAAGGGATTACTAATCCATGGATTAGCTATACATGGATAAGACTTAAAATTACTAAATCCAAACTTATACATTGCATAATTAATTTTTAATACAATGAACCAAACACTTGATTAAAAATAATCCCAACACTACAATCCCTGCATTACTAATCCCTGCATTACTAATCCCTGCACTACTAATCCCTGCATTATTTGTGTTCGTACCAAACGACCCCTAACATTTTAAGTTAAAAATTAACAGGTTATGCCCTTGTTTAGTTAAAAAATAAGGGTGAATGTTCTACATTGTTTAAGCTTCTTTAAACGACAATTTGTCAGCAAAAAAGCGAAGGTATTGTATGGGGTCGAATTCGGGACTGCCTACGTAGGGATAAATTGGGCTCGAGTTTATACGGTTGGTATCAATCGTAACTACTGCTCGATAAACCAGGGTCGAGGTATCGAAGATCAAAGGTCGAGACCGAACAACATCGAATCGGAACATGAAGCCATGATACCCGAGATGAATCTATCAAGCTCGATTCCGAGAGATGTCCTGGGATAAGTTATCAAATTTGAATGACAAATGGATCGGAAATTTCGTGATAAGTAAGCATCTCGGTGGGAATCACGACATCAATCAGTATGATCGTTAAATCAACAAATCAAGAGATATTTTACCTTGTAAATAGATTTTTGCCTTGTATAAAAGATTATCCCCACGCTATATAAAGGGGAAAGCTAACTGTTCAAAGGCATCACAAAAAATAATCATCAATATATATATAGAAAAGACGTCTGCTACTATTATTTTATACATTATTTTATCCGCCTGTTTTCCATTCATATTTATTGTTCGTCCTGGAAGAATCAGTCAAGGCCAGGATCATCCAAGGCTTGTGGTTTGCATTTTTTTCATTTATTTATTGACTTTAATTTTCATTATATTATTCGTTATTTGTATCCAACTAAATCACGTATCCTTAAAACCGCGTATAAATTCAATTGTTATCCGAAGCCAAGGGTAAACAGTTTGGCGTCCACCGTAGGGCTAATGATAATAGTGAGTGTTTGATACAATTTTTTGACACGCAAATTGTTTTACACTTGCTCTTCGAAGTATCTCTGATTTCAGGTTACAGTACAACTATGTCGTATTCACAATCTATGCCTTTGTACATCGATAATGAATTTGATCATCAAGGCGAAAACAACAACACAGCACCCGGCGATGACGTTCCGATCGACGCTAACTCACAAGTGGCAGTCGATGTAGATCAAACTACTGACCCGTCAAATAGCGTTCGTAGGGAAACTCGATCAGCGACACAGGGTCCCCTAAACGACGAAAGGGACGGGATCAGCCTCAGAATGATCTTTGATATGTTGCAAGCCCAGCAGGCAGCCATTGCTCAATTACAAAATCGAAGCCAAATCGAGGAATTAACCAGACGAGTTGAATCCGGAGAGAAAAAAATCGAGGCGAACAATAAAAAGGTGGAAACGTACAACTCCAGGGTGGATCAAATCCCAAGAGCACCTCCGATATTAAAGGGCCTGGATTCCAAAAAATTCGTACAAAAGCCTTTCCCATAGAGCGCCGCTCCAAAACCAATACCCAAAAAATTCCGAATGCCTGAAATCCCCAATTACAATGGAACGACCGATCCAAACGAGCATGTGACCGCATACACATGCACTATAAAAGGGAACGACTTAGAAGACGACGAGATCGAATCCGTTCTTTCGAAAAAGTTCGGGGAAACCTTGTCAAAGGGGGCCATGACATGGTATCCTAACTTACCCCCTAATTCCATTGACTCTTTCGCTATGCTTGCAGATTCCTTTGTAAAAGCACATGCAGGCGCCATCAAAGTGAAAACGCGAAAGTCGGACCTATTCAAAGTCAGACAAAAAGATAACGAGATGCTCAGAGAATTTGTATCTCGTTTTTAGATGGAGCGGATGGACCTACCACCGATCACCGATGATTGGGCTGTTCAGGCCTTCACCCAAGGGCTCAACGTTCGAAGCTCGACGGCTTCACAGCAACTCAAGCAAAAATTTGATAAAATATCCTGCCATCACGTGGGCCGATGTGCATAACCGATACTAATCGAAAATCAGAGTCGAAGACGATCAACTTAGAGCCCCTTCGGGAACCATTTATCCCGTCAGAACCCATGATAGAGTTCGAAGGGAGATTTATCGTGACTCGAGACTGAATAGAGATCGGCATCGGTCATATCATGGGGATAGAAAAATCACTACAGCAAGCAAAACTCCCCGAGACACGAAAGGAGAAACGATTAAGGTCGGAATAACCGAGGGCCCATAACTAAAGGCAACTTTGAGAGAACCACCGGTCATCAAGAAGCACCACGGTTATCAGAATACAATTTCAATGTTGATGCGGCTACTCTCATATCAGCTATCAGTCGCATCAAAGCCACTAAGTGGCCTCGACTGTTACAATCAGATCCAGCCTAAAGGGATCCTAATCTGATATGCAAATATCACGGTACTCACGGACATAGAACAGAAGATTGCCGACAATTGAGAGAAGAGGTAGCAAGGTTGCTTGAAAACGGACATCTTCGAGAATTCTTAAGCGACCGAGCGAAGAATCATTTCGGAAACAGAAATAGACAGGCAAACCAAGAAGAGCCACAACACACGATTAACATGATTATCGACGGAATAGATGCCCCTCAAGGTCCGATGCTGAAACGCACCAAGATATCCATCACCAAGGAAAAACACACTCGAGATTATGCAATGGAGGGGATATTACATTTTAGCGAGGAAGATGCGGAAGGGATTATGCAGCCTCACAATGACGCGCTAGTGATATCTGTGCTCATACACAGAATTAAAGTGAAACACGTATTGGTCGACCCAAGCAGTTCGGCCAATATAATTCGATCGTGGGTCGTAGAACAACTCGGCCTGACGGATCGAATTGTCCCTACAGTCCGAGTGCTCAATGGTTTCAACATGGCATGTGAAACAACCAAGGGCGAAATATCATTGCCGATAAACACTGCCAGAACCATTCGAGAAACGAAGTTTTGCGTAATCGATGGGGACATGAGGTACAACGCTCTATTCGGGAGACCATGGATCCACGACATGAGAGTCGTACCTTCGACGCTGCATCAAGTACTGAAATTCCCATCACCCGATGGAATTACAACGGTCTACGGGGAACAACCAACTGCGAAAGAAATGTTCTCGATGGAAGAAATGACACCAGTACCAACAGTCCCTTCACAAAGGGTTAAGAACAAGATAAAATAGCAATCACAGACATCATTCCTTGACAAACGTAGACAAACAAACATATGTCGACGATGACGATTACGGAGTCCCCAGATATTTCGTTAGTCCTGATGAGTCCGATGCTACCAAATCGACGATTGAAGAACTTGAGCAAGTCTCGCTCCGAGAAGACTTGCCCGAACGAAAGGTATATTTGGGCTCGGGCCAAAGCTCCGAGCTTAGGACAAAATTTATCCAATTTCTTATAACTAACGAAGATTGCTTCGCTTGGTCCCACCTTGATATAACAGGTATACCACCGGAGATAACAACTCACAAGCTGAGCCTGGATCAGAAATTCCGACCGGTCAAGCAAAAAAAGAGACCTCAATTCGAGATCAAACATGCATTCATCAAGGATGAGGTAACTTAACTTCTAAAGATAGGGTCCATTCGGGAGGTTAAATACCCGGAATGGTTAGCAAATGTAGTAGTAGTCCCTAAAAAAGGGAATAAACTAAGAATGTGTGTAGATTATAAGGATCTAAATAAGGCATGCCTAAAAGATTCTTTCCTTTTACCCAATATCAATCGCATGATCGATGCTACCGCTGGCCATGAGACCCTTAGTTTTCTCGATGCTTACTCTAGCTATAACCAAATACGAATGGATCCGGCTGATCAAGAAAAAACATCCTTCGTCACTAAGTATGGCACATACTGTTACAACGTGATGCCATTTGGATTAAAAAATGCAGGAGCCACTTACCTACGCCTAGTAAATCGAATGTTTGAAAAATAACTAGGAAAAACGATGTAAGTTTATATTGACGATATGTTAGTTAAGTCCCTGCGAGCAGAGGACCATTTGAACCATTTGCAGGAAACATTCGACGTGTTGAAGTAATACAACATGAAATTGAACCCGGAAAAATGCGCGTTTGGTGTGGGCTCGGGCAATTTCCTCGGTTTCATGGTCTCGAATCGAGGAATAGAAATCAACCCCGAAAAGATCAAAGCTATCGAGGACATTATAGTCGTAGATAATGTGAAGGCTGTACAAAAGCTGACAGGCTGTATAGCCGCTTTGGGATGATTTATTTCAAGATCATTCGATAAAAGCCATCAATTTTTCAATCTATTGAAAAAGAAAAACAACTTCTCATGGACACCAAAATGCCAACACGCCTTAGAAGAGCTCAAAAGATATCTGTCTAGACCGCCCTTACTAGATACACCGAAGATAGGTGAAGAGCTGTACCTTTACCTTGCAGTCTCGGAGGTGGCGGTAAGTGGAGTTCTAGTTCGAGAAGAGCAAGGTACACAATTTCCAATTTATTACGTTAGCAGAACCTTAGGCGAGGCTAAGACTAGGTACCCTCACCTGAAAAAACTGGCACTCGCTTTGTTGAGTGCCTCCAGAAAACTGAAGCCTTATTTCTAGTGTTATCCCATATGCGTTGTAACAACTTACACGTTAAGAAGCATAATGCATAAGCCCGAGCTCTCCGACCGATTGGCCAAATGGGCTATCGAAGTAAGCGGGTATGATATCGAATATCGACCCCGAACTGCCATCAGATCTCAGGTATTGGCAGATTTCGTTGCTGATTTTACACCATCCCTAATACCCGAGGTCGAAAGAGAGCTACTAGCCAAATCGGGGACTCCTTCGGGAGTGTGGACCCTGTTCATAGATGGTGCCTCAAACGCGAAGGGATCGGGGCTTGGTATCGTGCTAAAGCCCACAACCGGTAACACAATTCGACAATCTATCAAGACTTTAAAGCTAACTAACAATGAAGCAGAATATGAGGCCATGATTGCAGGTTTAGAACTAGCCAAAAGACTGGGAGCAGAAATAATCGAAGCTAAGTGCGACTCCTTTCTTGTGGTAAATCAAGTCAACAGAACTTCCGAGGTAAGAGAAGGACGGATGAAAAGATATTTAGACAAACTACAAGTTACATTGCATAGGTTCAAAGAATGAACCTTGCAACACATACCTCGAGAACAAAACAGCGAAGCTGATGCCCTCGCCAGTTTGGGATCATCGGTCGAAGATGATGAGATCGAATCCGAAAAGGTCGTACAATTCATGAGGTCGGTAGTGGAGGAAGGCAACGAGGAAATCAATACGACGAGTCTAACCTGCGATTAGAGGAACAAATACATAGAATACCTCAGCTCCGAAAAACTCACCTCAGATCCAAAAAAATCAAGAGCCTTGCACACAAAGGTTGCTCGGTTCTGCTTGTCTGATGATGGAACTCTATTTAGAAGAACGTTCGACGGCCCCCTCGCGATATGTCTGGGACCGGGTGACACTGAATACATTTTAAGAGAAATCCAGGAAGGCACTTGTGGGAACCACTGCGGTGCCGAACCCCTAATCCAAAAAATAATCAGAGCCGGTTATTATTGGATCGACATGGAAAAGGACGCGAAGGAGTTCGTTCGCAAATGTAATGAATGTCAAAGGCATGCCCCGATGATCCATCAGCACGGGGAAACGTTGCACTCGGTCTTATCACCATGGCCGTTCATGAAATGGGGAATGGACATCGTTGGCCCTCTTCCCTACACACCAGGTAAGGCTCAATTCATTCTTTTTATGATTGATTATTTCTCCAAATGGGTGGAAGCGCATGCATATGAGAAGGTTAGGGAAAAAGAAGTAAATCGAGTTCATTTGGGATCACATCATATGTCGGTTTGGGATGCCATCAAAGATCGTGTGTGACAACGGGAAACAGTTCGTCGGCAGCAAAGTGACAAAATTCCTCGAAGATAACAAGATCAAAAGAATCCTATCAATGCCCTACCACCCCAGCGGAAATCGACAAGCCGAATCTACCAACAAAACAATACTTCAAAATCTCAAAAAGAGGTTAACCGATGCGAAGGGGAAATGGAAAGAAATATTGCCTGAAGTCCTATGGGCGTATCGTAACGACCGAGAAATCTAGCACCGGAGCCACTCCCTTTTCCCTGGTGTATGGTGTTGAAGCTTTGATACCGGTCGAAGTCGGTGAACCAAGTGTCAGATTACGCTATGTGACCGAAGAATCGAACCACGAGGCTATGAATACGAATCTGGAACTATTGGATGAAAGAAGGGAAGCTGCCCTCGTTCGATTGGCCGCTAAAAAATGAAAGATCGAAAGATACTACAATAGGAGAACCCATCTTCGACATTTCAACATCAAAGATTTAGTACTCAGGAAGGTCACACCCAACACACGAAACCCGAACAAAGGGAAATTGGGACCGAACTGGGAAGGACCTTACTCCATCATAAAGATCACCGGAAAAGGATCATACAAGCTTGGAACGATGGACGACAAATAACTACCAAACAACTGGAACATAAATTACTTGAAACGATACTAATGCTAAGGTACGATCCTTCATTCCTCATTTTTACTTGTTTTTATTCTACATCGGCAAACTAACATTCGCAGGTACCAAATAAAGTAGCCTCGAATCGGAAAGTACGGGATGTTAGGAATGAAAGCACGCGTTGCACTCTTTTTCCCTTCGACCGATTTTGTCCCAAATTGGGTTTTGCGGCAAGGTTTTTAACGAGGCAATCAGTAAATCGTGCTAACTTAGATTTGAATACTGATAACAGATCGATGACAACGATATTCGGTGCTAATCATCGATCGACCTCAAGTATCGGAAGGACACTTGGCTACTTTGACTCAGGGAAACATCTCTAGAATCAAAGATCATTAGGATTCGATGTAAGGGTCAAACGGTCAAAGGAACCGTGCCTAAATAGATTGACCTAACCCCGAAATAAACTGTACAAGCACGTGAATAAGAATAAAGATCTCTTGCACCAATATCCCACCTCTGAGCCCAAGGGCCGTTTTAATTTTCTTTGTTCAATTAAATACTGGCTCACTCGGGGACTCATCCGAAAATCAAATTTATTCGAAGGGGAATAAGACCTACTAAGGCGAACCCCGATCTTTAAAAGGCTAAGGCCATACCGAGTTGATCGAAGGAAAATAAAACCTACTAAGGCAGATGCCAAAACTGGCCAAGTCCAAATTGAGTTTAAGGGACAGAAAATTTATCAAGGCAAACCCTTAGTTCTAAGGGAAAGAATTAAACCAAGTTAGCAATAAAAGAAGGAAAGGAAAAAAGGCTTTTATATATACAAAATATGATTACAAAAATGGGGACATCATTACATAATATCAAAAAGGAAAAGAAAAAGGCGCCTCATTCTGAGTTCTCGGAGTCATCTTCCTTCGGAAAGGTTTGCTTTCTGGCTTCGGCCTCGATCTTTTTGGCATCTTCGATTTCGGCCGATAGATCGAAGCCCCGAGCATGTATCTCCTCGAGGACGAATAGGCGAGTTTTCCACTTCATGTGATCAACCAAATTTTTTGATTGATCTTGAGCAGCTTCGGTGTTAGCCTTGTACTGGGCCACTAGCTTATCGGCCTCAACTTTGGTTGCAGCAACCTCCGATCTCGCCATATGCAGCTCGTTGGCTAAAACATCTCGATCCGAGGTGATCACGCTGACTTGGGATTGGAGTTTGTTGGTGCTCTTAGTCAGAGCCTCGATTCTCCCTTTTACTTCCATTAGTTGAGCTTCTGCTGAAACTAACTGAGCATGGAAGGCCTCTTTTTCTGAAGCCAGCCGATCCATCTTGCTCTTCCACTCATTGGCTTTATCTCTAGCCTCACTTGTCTCGGATCGGAGTTGGATGATTTGATCGAGCTGTTGCCCCACCTGCTCGACTAAGCCAGAATTGTCTCTCCGGACAAGATCCAGTTCGGTTCGAAGGCTCACCACCTCCCCTTCGAGCCGCTCGCAGCGTCCCGATTCTTCCCGGTAACGAAGAAAAGCCTCATGATGAAGCACCGAGGCCTGCAAACCTGAAAGAAATATGGCAGTTAGTTGAAGTTTTAAAGTGCAAAACAGTGAACACCAGATGAGGCTTATCCGAAACTTACCCTATTCAATGCTTGCTGAACTTCGTTGAGCAGGCAGGATACATCCACCTCGTTCATCTTAGCCTGATCTTCTTCGGTCACCAAACACCGAAGATAGCTAGCCACCCTTACAGGAGCGGAAAGGACCTTAGCATCTTCGGGAATGGTGAAGGATATGATTCGCTTCCGATCAGGATCTGAACTTGGAGCAGGAAATCTATCGACCAACTTCAGACCGAAAGAAACTCTGCTCGTGCCGGTGGAGGGACTTTTCCTCGGTACTTCCAGGTTACCGAGCCCAAAGGTATCTTCAGCAGACGGCGAATCCACGCCATCGAAGATACCTCGGAGAGGGCCTTCTGGTACATGACCCCTGCCCGGGGAATGTCCTTTTGCTGCTTGGGCCTCGTTCAGTGTCGACTCCGAGAAGGAATGAGAGTCTATCATTTCTATGGGGCCTAAGATTCCCTGCGAAGCCCCTCTTACATCGGTAGAAGCCCTAGCTCTTGCCCCATTTCGAAGCCCCCAACTCGATGAAGGTCTGTTTCATCGGCTCTCAGCTCGGGGACTCCCCGTCCTTTAGTTTGAGACGGCTCACTACCCAAAAGGTCGAAATCCTCATCTTCCTCGGACTCGTCCCTCAACCGACGAAGTGAGTCCGAGGAAAGTATCCGGTCATCAATGCTGCTCTTGGGCTTACAAGCTATCCTTTTCTTTGGCCTCCTTCTCCCGGGCTCCGAAGAATTGAGGGCTTCTTTCCTCTTTTTCTCTTTCTCCTGCCCTGAAAAAGGGGGCTCGCAGGGAACCTCATTACCAGGGGACGCTGGCCTCAATTCAACGTCCTTTGATAAACCTACAGATGAAGAGTAAAGCAAATTAGAAATCAATAACAAGAGACGCTGAGTTCGAACTTAACCTGTCTCACCATGGTATCGGGCCTCCCATCGGCCCTTCGAGACTCGCGCCAAGCATGTTCCGAATAGGGTCTTTGGGACACTACTCGTTCGACCCATTCCTTCAGATGAGGAATCGCGGCCGGCATACAGGATACAGCTACATCATATGGAACTGGTTAGTAAAATAACGAAGGAAAAAACATTGAACAAGTTGAGATATAGGATAGCACTTACAGTTCATGTTCCACTTCTCGGGGAACGACATATCTTCGGCCGGAATCAGGTCTGATGTTTTCACTCGAATGAATCGACTCATCCAGCCTCGGTCCCTATCCTCATCGATGCTAGAGAAGGGGGCTTTGCTTGCCCCGTGAGCAAGCTTTATTAATCCCCCTCGGAAGAGTCGGGGACTGTATAACCGCAGAAGGTGATCGACAGTGAAAGGATGCCCGTCGATCTTGCTTACAAAAAATCGAAGGAGAATGACTATTCTCCAGAAAGAAGGGTGGATCTGACCCAATGTTACTTCGTACCTTAAAGGGCCCAACGTGAAGGGGTAAGTGTAAATACTCAAATAACCCTCCACGTGGGTGGTGATCGCCTCTTCCAGTGCAGGAACAACCACACACTTGCCGATCCAATTACAATCTTCTTTAACTTTGTCAAGGACTTTGTCCGTAATCGAACAAATGTACCTAGTGACCGGTTCACACTGGCCCGGTATTGAAGAGGTCTTATCTACTTTAAAGTCGGCACCGATTGAACATCCAGTCGGTACAAACGCCTTCAAAGGAGGTTCAGCCATGGTTTTCTCAACATCAACAGGTTGAGGATCTTCAGTAGGTTGAGAAGAAGAAGGGGTCTGTCTCTGAGGAATGGATTTAGAGGCTTTCGCCATTGTTAATTAGGAGATAAAGAAGTTAAAAGATGCAGGAGTAAGATAAGAACAAAAGGGAGATCGCTTGCAAGGAAACTTAGAGAATTTGAAGAAGGGAATGATTCAAATGATCAGATAGCTTAAACTCCTGAAAGTGAATACGGAGAAGGGTATTTATAGCCCCTCAAAAGCGGCGGTTCGCATCCCAAAGCAATGAAGCACTAATTAGCATGTACTGATGTTGCAGAGGTTTGTCCCAAGTTTGTCTCTGATGAGACGTTTTCGACACGTACCATGTACGTCACAGTTCCACCGTCATTTATCAATATGATAATTCGTTTCTTTTGATGGGACCGACTTCCGTGCCACACGCGTCATAAGTATGTCGCCATTCAACCTAACCAAAAAGTTGTGGCTCATATCGTTTTTCGTCATTACTCTCCAAAAAACGAGGGAACTATCTGTATGGAGTCGAACTCGGATCGCCTACATAGGGACAAATCGGGCTCTAGTTTATACGGTTGGTATCAATCGTAATTACTGCTCGGTAAACCGAGGTCAAGATATCAAAGATCAAAGAGCGAGACCGAATAATATTGAAGCATGAATATTGAGGTATCAAAGATCGAAGGTTGAGACCGTACAACATCGAATCAGAACTTGAAGCCATGGTACCCGAGATGAACCTATTGAGATCGATTCTGGGAAATGCCCTAGGGTAAGTTATCAAATTTGAATGACGAAAGGACCGGAAATCCCGTGATAAGTAAGCATCTCGGCGGGAATCACGACATCAATCAATAAGACCGTTAAATCAGCACATCAAGAGATATTTTACCTTGTAAATAGATTCTTGCCTTGTATAAAAGATTATCCCCACGCTATATAAAGGGGCAATGTAATTGTTCTAAGGCATCACACAAAACAATCATCAACACAAAGAAAAGAAGTCTGTTTTCATTATTTTATACATTACTTTATTCATATGATTTCGTTTATATTTACTGTTCATCTTGGAGGAATCAGTCAAGGCCAGGATTATCCAAGTCTTGTGGTTTGCATTTCTTCTCCATTTATTTACTGACTTTAATTTTTATTATATTATTGGTTATTTGTATCAAACTAAATCACGTATCCTTAAAATCACGTATAAATTCAATTGTTATCCAAAGCAAAGGGTAAACAACTATCCCATGTAAGGAAGCAATTCATTAAAAATTATTCAATTCTCTAATTATTACAACGATCCTCACATTTAAGTTATTATACTTTCGCTCCGAATATTCTTTTTAAATTAAATGTACACTCATTTAAAAAAAAAAATATATATACTATACATCTTTAAGGGAAAAACGGGACCCCAAAAAATTAGGGCCCCAAGCGACTGCTTTACTGACCTTATAGTCGAGCCACCCATGCCTCAACTTTCGCCAATTGAGCTAACCCCCAGGAGCTTGTCAATTGCAATATTTAAGTATATAAGAAATTATACATTAACTTAATTTTGACATGAATCCGGGTTGAACCACATTGGTGAGACAAATCTAATTCCTTCATCGACACATGAAAAGATCCATTTTTATTCCAAGAAATGAAATTGACAAGATTCAATCAAGAACTTACCGGCTGAGGAAAACCGATATTGGTAGGAGCGAAAGGTTGGTTTTTCAGGAGAAGTAAAATAATATGGAATAGGGGCGTGTTTGGTACGACGGAAAATATTTTGCTACTATCATATTTTCTTGAAATGAGAGGAAAATGACTTCACTATAAAAAGTTAAAAAAACATTTTCCAGAAAGTCCACCTACACTCACATCTGACCCCAACCCCTCCCCTTTCTCTCGCCTACCCCGCCCCCCTCTCAAAAAAGATTTTTTTTTTCCAGAGTTCAGTTTATTTTCTTTTCCGTCATCTCCCACCCGCCTCCCCTCCACCGCAATTTTTTTTACGTGTTTTTTGTATTTTTTAATTTTCTGTTTTTTCGTTTTTCTCCACCCTTCACCCACCTCCTGCAGCAATTTTTTTTTTTAATATTCAGTGTTGGTTTTTTCATTTTTTTCGGTTTACAGGTTCAAAATTTTACGAGTTCCAAAGCTATGAGTTTAGAGGTTTATGTGTTTGAAAGATTGCGGGTTTAAAAATTATAGAGTTTACGGGTTCGAAAATTTATCAAATTTATGGGTTATGAAGGTTGTTGGTTCGAAAATTTATGGCTTCATGTTTATTATATCTAAATTATTTATGAATACTCTTGAGAAGTTAGTTTTCTTAATTTGCATACCAAACACCGAAAAATGAATAAAATACTTATTTTTCAAAAAAATATTTTCTTGAAAAATATTTTTCACAAGAAACATTTTCCATTATACCAAACACACCCTAGATGTACGGGAGTTAGAAAAATTGAAGCGAAACGGAGAGTCAAAGAGAGAAAGTGGTTGAGTAATTTAAACGAGCTCATATTATAATGTGGGAAAGTTTTTGCCAGAAACAAAACAAAAAAAATTGTATGTAGAAGAAAACAGAGGAAGATGGCGGGGTTTTCATCGATTATAAAGTGGTTGGTCGGTTACTGCCGAAGGTTGTTAAAAGTAATTGAACTGTGAACAAGACTAAGCAAGCACGGTGCACGGTTTTGGGTACTTGGACTTGGTAATAGGGTAACACTTTTTAATCTTTTACTTTTTTATTTTTATACCACAGCTCATGAGTTCGAATAACAGAATCAGTTATTTTTACTTACATCAAGATATACGGCCTACATCACACTTTTTAGGACCTGGCCTTTCCAAAACCCCTGTGACTGCGGGTTACTTCATGCAACCTAGCTGCCCTTTTACTTTTCTATTTTATCTGTTTCGGCCACACAACATAAATTTTTTTTAATCTTTTTTTTAACTGACATTCTTGCTTCACATGTCTTACTCGGACTCTCAAGTAGTCTCACTAATGGATAGCCTTTCTCTAATGCTTGACCAGAAAGTTCCTCTCCCGCGTTAGCCAGTAGTCCTATAAGCTCAACTTTAACAAGAACTTTCTCAAAACTCGATTCTCGTTTATATACATTGTCTAACTCTAAATGACTTGAGTTGGATCATAAATATACTTCTGAAATATAGTCATATGATACAATTGAAATCTTAGTGGAACGCCGGTTCGAAACTTTAGGAACGATTTCTTCTTACCAAACGAACCATTATATGAATTTGGTTGGGAATACAAAAGGATTTCAGAAGTTCTAATGCGTTATACCTTGTATTTTACGTTTTTATACTAGTAGTAGAAAAAACTCAAGTTATTATGAGATGTTAAGAGTACACATGTGATGTTAGGAGTCGTCGTAAAGCCTCGAATTATTATGTTTTTATAGGAGTAGTAGAAAAAACTCAATTTCTTCTGAAATTCTTTTTCGTTTTGGTATTATAAATGTTATAGGCATGGCGTTACATGGAGGGGAAAAGATTGTTGAATTTTTTATGGGCATTTTAGTAATTTATCTTATTTTTAAAGAGTTTTCCACTTATAGTTCCAATTCCAAAATGAGGGACGCTCTTAAAGAAAAAGGTTACTGCCAGTCGTGACAGTGTTTGGTTCCACACTTTTAAAAGGATTTACAATCCACATATGACCAGCTTTGGAATTCATTAAATTTCATGGTTATCCTGTTCAGTATCTTGATCTTTTCTTGTTCTTTCTTTCGTCTTCTAAGAAGTGAATCTTGTTCATCTATTAAGGGCCGATAACTTGATTCAATGGACGCTTACCACAAACTATTGTAGTCCTGGTTAAGTCGTTTGATATCCTAAAATTAGTACGAGTCAACTCGAGGCCTATATTATCAATAACGTAATTCCAATATTATGATAAGGAAGACCATAGAAGCTGAGGAGTATATGAGCTGGTATCAGAAAATTGTATCATAGGATTAGAGGGGATTTTCCAAAATGTAGCAATGAAGAAGATTACTGTATTATGCAATAACCTAGGAAGCCCAAAATGGATCTTTTTGGTGAGATTGGTGGCTCATGAGAAACTATATATGCACAAAGGATAGACTGTTGCAATGGGGTGTTATCAATAATTTAACATGCCAATTCCGTGATGAAGAAGAGGAGTCTGTCGATCATCTATTTTGTAGATGCAAGTTTGCTGCTTCAATCTGGAATAAATTACTGATCAGGTGGCAACGTATTACCAGATAAGCAATGGGATGAAATGAAGAAGAATCATGGGCTACTCGTGTTAGGATATACTATTAACCATGTGGTTTGATTATAGTATTATGTTTTATTTTTTGGAACAATTGTTTATTTATTTATTCAATTCAATGAAGTCTTAATTTAAATAGATCATTTGTTCATATGTGTGCCCTTTACTTATATAGTAGACGATTTAGTGTATGGAGCTTTAGCTCATTCGCGGAAGATTAAATTGTCGGTTCTTATAAGTTATAAAGTTAATGTTCACAATCAAAGATGAAACTGGGCAAAGTATCTTAATGATTGTAGCATAAGATTAAATTATAGTCTATCTTGATTATGGGAATGGCTCAGTTCTAACTTCTTGTGCTAGTACATTTTTGTGTATTGAACGGACCAAGTAGAGATAAGTGTTTTTGTGCTAAATATATAAAACTACATCTCTAGCTCATTGAATGTTCTTATACTCTTAATCTTGATATAATTGTTATGATCAATGTGCTTTCGTTCATTATTTTGATTTATTAAAAGGTACGACTCAACTGCGAGTTAATGTATTCCTGGTAAATTGAATAATGGCAAAGTGCATTTGTGAAATAATAATTAGTTGATAGAATCCGTGTCTTGACCATTGAGATTGATGATACCCCTTTATGGATACTTGAAAGTTTTCATGTGAAAATCCTGCAGGTGGATTTTGTATCCGTCACATGAAATAAGTTAAGCGGAAGTATAAAGGATTAAATTAGTCGATGAATTAAATTGTCAGTAATTTAATTTATTTGATTGGTATTTGTAATCTTAACACGGGGAGTTAAATAAGTTTTAATGAATGATTTCGAAATTAAACAGAGGAGTGCAATTATAGTTTTCTAGTGGAATAAATTATAATTTATTGTGGTAGGATTAATTCATTCATATTCCGAATTAATACCACAATAGGAAGCCTCGTTATTAAATCTGTGGTCCCTGCTGTGCCTGAATATTCTAGAACAAGGAAATTAAAAAAGGGAAAATAGTATCCTTGGTGGGTTAGGAGACTGCTACACATTTTTGGTGAGTAGTAGACTCCTACACGGTTTTGGCTACATGTTTTTGGTAGGTATTGGACTCCTACACATTTTTGGTTAAGGGATTACCTAAAAAACGTGGATATATAATGAAAGCAATAAAACCCTAAAGGTGTATTCTTTCTGGCCAAAAATTCCACACCCTAAGGACTATTATTCTTGAGCCGAAATACTTGCCACGCAAGTATCACGTTCGTAGAGCTTCAGGATACACAGTAGAAGACCGTAGACCTGGAGAACACGAACATTATTGAAGATTTGTGCAGTAGCTTCAAAAGGTTAGTGTTACTATCTCGTAATTGATTATATTTGTCTAGTTTACATGTAAGAATATAATCTTGGGTACTTGCTTCCGCTGCGTTTATATGCCTATTTCTATTAATTGGCATCAAGAGCCGTCTTACATCTAACTAGATAATGTAATACTTCATGAAATAGAAACCCTAGAATTGGTATTGTTTTTGAATGCATGTTTGTCATGTTAGAAACAATGATGTTTTATGAAAAACGAGATTGATTGTGTAGTTTATGATTTTTGGAATCAAGACTATTGTTAGAATCAGTATAAATAACATGTTACTTCATGAAACAGAAACCCTAGAATTGGTGTTGTTTTTGATTGCATGTTTGTCTGAATTTATGAATTCTGGAATCATGGATATTATTAGAATCAATATAAATAATATGTGATATGATTGTATCTGATTTTATTTAAAAGTAGAAAAAACGGAAAAACCGATTTTACCGAATGGTCATAGTTTTGGAGTTCTGAATTTTTTTGACGAACTCCGATTATATAGCAGTAATATAATGAATTTAACAAATAATGGTGTTAGAGTTCATTCTCTATGGTCTCCATTGTATATAGCAGTAATATAATAAATTTATGTGTTGACATAGGTCTTCCTCCTCATCGGATAGATTTATTGTGGTTAATTACTGTGTTGTAATCCCTAGTTAATTGATAACTTGTCTTGACTCTCCATCTGAGTTACACGTTGTTTCAATGGAACTAGGGATAATTTAATGTGATATCTACCTAATATAAATTATCAGTTTACTCTCCATCTGAGTTGGTTCTGGTTTTTATGGGGTAATATATCTGGCATGACTCATATATTTTGCATGAATAGTTAAGTTTCCCTATCGAATCTAACTGTTCGATAAGCATGGTTTTATGTGTGATGTGTGGTTTGAATTTTACTATTTTTTCAGCATATCTAATGATCTATTTGATGTTTATATCTCCCAGATTAATCATGTCTTCTTTCAACCCACTTACTGTTATTCTGAACCAAAACAAGTTAGAGGGTCCGAATTATGTTGACTGGAGACGAAACTTGGATATTGTCCTAATTGCTGAAGGTTATAAATTTGTGCTGATTGATGAGTGCCCGGAAAAACCTGGAGAGGATGCTTCGGAAGACCAGATTAAGGCCTATGATAAATGGGTTAAGGCTGATGAGATGGCGCGATGTTATATTCTTGCCTCCATGGCGAATGTTTTGCAACATCAGCATCAGTCAGTGGGGTCTGCGTACGATATGCTTGAAAATCTGAAAGAGATGTTCGGAGAGCAAAATCGTGCGGCTAAGCAGACAGCCATGAAAGCCCTTTTGAACACTAAGATAGCTGAAGGATCTTCGGTTAGGAAGCATGTACTTGACATGATGAGTCTTCTGAACGAACTCGAGGTACTTGGAGCTGTGATTGATAAGGAATCTCAAGTTGAGATAGTCCTACAGACTCTGCCTGACAGTTTTCAGCAATTTCGCTTGAACTACAATATGAACAAAATGGATTTGTCACTTGCGAAATTGTTGAATGAGCTGCAGGCGGCAGAGTCCATTATCAAGCAGCAAGCCCTTGTTGTGGCAATGACTGTTGAGAAAGGTTCAGTTTCTAAGCCGAAAGGCGGACAGAAAAAGAAGAAGGCTCGCAAGGTTGTGGCACCCGTAGGTGTTGCTGGTGGTGTAAGCAAGCCTAAGGCAAGTGTTTTCACTGCAAGCAGCCTGGGCACCACAAGAAACAATGTCCCACCTATCTGGCCAAGATGAATAAGCAAGGTAATTCAGATTTAAATGTCGTTGAAACTTGTTTAGTGGCTGTTTCTACCATGTCATGGTGTGTAGATTCGGGAGCCACTAAATCATATCTGCACTTCTTTGCAGGGGTTTCAGGAAACGCGACGGCTAAGTGAGAATGAAATTTGCGTTTTCAAGCCAATGGCGAACCAGCACTAGCTTTAGCATTAGGATATATTAGAGTTGAGTTTAGTAGTGATAGAGTTTTGAATTTAAAAGACGTTTTATATGTACCTTCCATTCGAAGGAATTTGCTTTCAGTTTCTAGATTAATGGATGCTGGTTATAAATGTCTTTTTTATTAATAACTCTGCTATTATTAAGTATAATAGACTTTTTATTTACACTGCTGCTAGAGTAAATGATTTGTTTATGCTTAATATTTCTCCTGAAATGCTACAACCAAAAGTGCTAAATAACGTTGACCTGTCACATAAAAGAAAGCGTATTTCTGAATTGAGTCAAACTTATTTATGGCATTTACGTCTAGGTCATATAAGTCTAAATATGATCTCAAGGTTGGTTTCTGATGGACCCCTGAGTTCATTGAAAGTGGAGGCACTACCAACATGTGAATCCTGTTTAGAAGGAAAAATGACAAAGAGACCCTTCCCTTCAAAAGGAAATAGAGCCAGTGATAAGTTAGAATTAATCCCTTCCGATTTGTGTGGACCTATGAATATACAAGCAAGAGGTGATTTTGAGTATTTTGTGACTTTCACAAATGACTACTCTAAATACGGATATATTTATTTGTTGCGCCGTAAGTCTGAGTGCTTTGAGAAATTCAAAGAATTTAAGACAGAAACGGAGAAACGACATGATAAACATATCAAATCATTGCGATCTGATCGCGGTGGTGAATACCTTTCTGCAGAATTCATTAGATACTTATCAGATTGTGGAATAACGTCTCAATTATCTGCTCCAGGAACACCACAACAAAATGGTGTAGCAGAAAGAAGAAATAGAACCCTTATGGAAATGGTCAGATCAATGTTGAGTTATTCCGATCTGCCCTCATCCTTTTGGGGATATGCTTTAGAAACAGCTAATTACATTCTGAATTTGGTTCCTTCCAAGTCAGTACCTTTGACTCCAACAGAATTGTGGACTGGGCGCCAACCTAGTCTGCGGCATATTCGAGTTTGGGGTTGTCCAACACATGTGTTGAAAGGGAAAACAGATAAATTGGAATCGAGGACAGAGGTGTGCGTTTTTATTGGATATCCAAAAGGAACAAAGGGAGGTTTATTTTATTGTCCAAAAGAAAAGAAGGTAATTGTTACGACAAATGCCAAGTTTCTGGAATAGGATTATTTAATAAACCATGTTCCTAGAAGCAAACTCGTTTTGCAGGAATTGAGCAAAGAAATAACAAAAGATCCATCTCCAAAACACATCCCGACAGCCAGTATTGATATACCACTATGTTCTCGTAGTGGGAGGAATGTCAATATGCAAGAGGACGCACAAGAGGCATTGCCCGACATCTCGCTGCCCCAAAGCAGTGGGAGTAATGTTGAGCAACCTGCAATTGTGCAACCTGAAATTGAAGAACAAGCTCATGAAATCCTGGCACCACAAGGTGAGGAGACTAACGTTGAGCACCCAGTTCTTTAAGATAATGTCGTGGACGAAAATGCACCTGTAGTGTCTCGTCGTAGTGGGAGAATTATTAGAAAACCTTCTCGGTATGTACTCTTGGGAGATTCTTACGATAGGATCCCTGAAGAGAGTAATACAGAACCTCTAAATTACGACGAAGCACTACAGGATATAGATGCTGAAAAATGGATTACTGCTATGAAATCTGAAATGGAATCTATGTACTCCAATAAAGTCTGGGATCTTGTGGAACCACCTACGGGAGTCAAACCTATTGGCTGTAGATGGATCTATAAGAAAAAGAGAGGAGTGGATGGAAAAGTGCAAACTTTTAAAGCAAGGCTTGTTGCGAAAGGGTTTACTCAGAAAGAAGGGATCGATTATGAGGAAACTTTTTCGCCGGTAGCCATGCTTAAATCAATTAGAATCCTATTATCTATTGCTGCTCATTATGATTATGAGATCTGGAAAATGGATGTCAAGACGGCTTTCCTTAATGGAAGTCTTGATGAGTGCATTTATATGGCACAACCAGACGATTTCAAGAAAAGTGGTAATGAACACATGCTGTGTAAGTTAAACAAATCCATTTATGGATTGAAGCAGGCATCTAGGGAATGGAACACTTGTTTTGACAAGTCGATTAATACTTTCGGTTTTGATCAATGTGAAAACGAGGCTTGTGTCTATAAAAAATGGGATGGAGAAAAAGTAGCGTTTTTGGTACTGTATGTGGACGATATCTTGCTCATAGGAAATAATGTGGGCATGTTGATTTCAGTCAAGGAGTGGTTGTCCTCACACTTTGATATGAAGGACTTGGGAGAAGCAGCTCATATCCTTGGGATCAAGCTCACGCGAGATCGCAAGCAAATGATATTAGGCTTGTCTCAAGCACTTTATATTGATACTATCCTCGCCAGATTTAACATGCAAGATTCCGAAAAAAGGATTCCTTCCTTTTAGGCATGGAATCTCTCTGTCCAAGGATCAGTCTCCTAAAACGGCTGATGAGATAGAGAAAATGAAGGCGGTCCCTTATGCTTCTGCTGTAGGGAGCCTTATGTATGCAATGCTATGTACTAGACCTGACATCTGTTTTGCTGTTGGCATAGTTAGCAGATTTCAGTCTAATCCTGGGAGAGAACATTGGACTGCCGTTAAGCATATAATCAAGTACCTGAAAAGGACTAGGGATTATATGTTGGTTTTTCACTCAAGCGATCTTGTACCCATTGGGTATACAGACTCAGATTTCCAGTCAGATAAAGATTCTAGAAAATCTACCTCAGGAATGTGTTTACCTTAGGAGGAGGAGCCATATCTTGGAGGAGTATTAAGCAATCATGTGTTGCTGATTCCACTATGGAAGCCGAATATGTGGCTGCCTCTGAGGCTGCCAAGGAGGCTGTTTGGCTCGGAAACTTCCTGAAAGAGCTTGGTGTTGTCCCTTCAGTACAAGCACCAATTATACTTTATTGTGATAATAGTGGTGCGGTTGCAAACTCGAAGGAACCACGAAGCCATAAGAGGAGTAAACATATTGAGCGCAAATATCATTTAATTCGTGACATTGTTCAGAGGGGAGGGGTAAAAGTTTTGAAGATT
>MCJB01049427.1:0-40494 GCA_002018475.1 Nicotiana obtusifolia
TCTGTCTTGAAGGAACTAATTTTGATGTTTTCGCCATTGATGGAAGGAGGAACTAGCTGTATTGATTTCAAAGGGGTGAAATAGCAACGAGGAAGAGGAAGCAAAAGATAAAGAAGGGCGAAGCAGAGTAATGAAAGAAAAGAAACGAATGTTGGCATTTAAAAGGGGTATTTATACCCAACCACGGGCGGCGGCACCAAACACGAGGAACCCTCGCATTTAAGTCACTGACAGGTTACAAAGGTAACGGGTACGATGTTCAATGATGATTGCTTGCCTAAGAAGCTTGTATACGTCACGAAGCTTCCCTCATCAGAATAAAATCAAGAAAGGGAAGCCTGTCCACACATTATACTTGGTAGATATATCGGCCATGTATCTTGAGAGTCGAACGGTAAAGGCTCAGGTCGTTTATCATTTCATAATAAACGAGGGGACTATCTGTACTGGGTCGAATACAATTGAACAAGGCCGGGTCGAATACAACTGAACAAGGCCGGGTCAGAATTCACTAGGTCGAAATGCATGGACCGAAATCATGAAATATAATTCGAGAACCGAATCCGGTTCGGTTGATCAGAAAGAGGTCGAACAGCCAAGGTTCGATCCTAACCCATCACATTCCATCTCCGGACGAGTCGAATATCCTCGTATTTCCTCGATAGTCATGCCATTATTTAGAAATATTAAATATGCTGAATCTCGTAATAATTGATGTTTCCCTTTGTAATTCGCATGTCACTTTTATTGTAAGACTTTACACTTATCCATGTATCTTTTACATTTATCTATGTAACCTTTGCACTTACCCATGTAACATTAAATGCGGAAACTCTTCAGCTAACCCAGGCGGGGAGAAAGAGTTTATAAGGATGAAATGCATCCTATGTAGAGACACTTTTGGGGATAATCTGAAAAATAGAATTCTTGGCAAGCTCTCTGATTATCTTTTTTCTTCAGAATCTTTTATCAATTTATAATTTGATCATTCTATTGTCGTTTCAATTATAAACACGTGAATTTTGCCTTCACCTGATAGTGGAATAATTTACGGATCCTTAGTCTCACTATAAATTCAATTGTTACCCAATTTCAAGGGTAAAACAGTACAGGAAATTTTCCAATAAAAGTCAACAAATATCTCTTCATGTCTTCGGATGACACTCAATTTTATATGACTTTGTTTTCTTTAATAATCCGACATTCACCTTCATTTTAACAAAGATTAAATTGGAAAATATTACACTTGAGTCCCTTCTCTGGATTATAGGCTTGGACCATGTTTGAGTTTTGTGTCCAGCAAAGCTTGAAAAAAGCTATCCATTGTATTCATCGATCTCCTTATCAGAGATCTAATCAATGTAGCCAAACTTGTGGGAAGCGATTGGCATTGACAAAATTTTTTCACCATTTGCTTTAGTTTCACCATGGACGTGGGGAGAGAAGGTAAAGAAAAAAGAAAAGGGAAAAGTGGGTTATTTTATTTTATTGAAAGGACGAAAAAGTACCTATATTTTTTAGGTTTCAATGTACAGTCAAGGCATTTAAGGAAACTTAAATGAATGCATTGCTAATATATTATCTTCATGTAATAGCAAGACCCGGATACTTTGAGAGAGAGAGAGCAAGTGAATAAGAGAAACGTAAATGATGTTGATTGACAATATACCTTTTAGGCGGAACACCATTTGATGTTAAAGTATTCAGGTAATTTTCTCGATGTAATTGCTGGGATTTGACAAATTTATATAAATTTTATAAGTTGATATTTGATCTTTGCAACCCAAATTCTTTCCCTTTCATATCTTTACCCTCCTATAAGTCCTCCTCTACTACAACTCATCATGCTAATGTCATGTTAATACTAAATTCGCATGTAACTTGAAGGGTTAAAGGATAATATCCCTAATGTCTATACATATTTTACTTTGGAGTTTGGCACTTCACCAATTGAGAAACTAAAATATTTTTCTCTGATTGATTGGAAACTTCATGATATATATATATATATGTTTACCTTTAAAAAATAGTAACAATTAAATTCGTATGCAGTTTAAAGAATATGTGATATAATTTAACACAAATGATCAAAGAAACAACAAATAATCGAATTAAAAGAAAGCAAAACGACCAAACCAAATGTAATGAAATAATTAAGCCTGGCGTTAGTTTTGAATGCTGGAAACCAGTCCCGATAGAGTCATCGAGACGGAACTCGGTTGCAACTAAAGGAATGAACAACTGAAGAACACTTGAATAATTGCTAAAAGATAAAAGTAAACTTTATTGCTTTGATATCCGTGCCAACAACAGTGAAAAAATGAAAAGGTTCTCCCCGTTATATAATAGGGGAGTTTCAACCCTGGTACAAGTCAAAATAAGGTAAAAAAATTCTTTCTCTCCATTCTTTCCCAGTAAAACACAATCCGCAATATATATCGGGCGTGATACACACTGCAATATCCGGTTGATGGCGGATATTTCAGATCCCTGTTCGTTCCTTTTAACCATCTTTCCTTTAACCTCGATTCTTTGTTTTGCTCGAGCTTGATTCTTCCCATGTTTGGTCATGCCTTGCTTCTGACGTATCATTCGTCCCCCCGGGCTTCGATCTGTGGGCACCCTCGGCCTTACCAAAGCTAGCGTCAAATCACGCTGTCCCTCATTTCTTCATCGAGAAATTGGGGGTAACTTTATTCCCGATTTTACCCATACACATATAGCCCCCTCACTTCTCTGAGAGTAGATTTGTAGGAACGATGAGAAGTAACTAATTGACTCTGGTTCCTTCCTTCATACACCATAAGCAAGTTGACGAGCCAAAACGTCCCATCAGTCACGTCGCTCTGATTTTGGACACGCGTCGGCTGCCAGTTGATCACCCTCGGCAGTTACCGAATGTGAAACGTCATGCATTCATTATTACTTTCCTATAAAGCTCCGGTTTCCTTTTTTTCACTTTCTTACTTTCTGTTTTCAAACCTTCTTGAGTTACCCTCGAATTTTCTATCTGCTCATCAGTCCTTCAAATCTTCATAAGTTGTTCTTCTCATATTCATATCATCATCTCTTGTCTTCAAAGCATCATACTTTACCTTCAAACATTCATACCAACTCTTCAAATCTTCATACCAACCTTCAAACCTTCATATTTCCTAATTAAGATGGCTAAGACTTCGAAATCGGTACCCCAAAATACTGCACCTTCGACTTCTACCTCGGCCACAGGCACCAAGACAACCCTTCAGGTAGTAGCCCTGGGACCTCCTCTCACAGAATTTATCCCCGGAGGCTACTCCGTAGACAACAACTTCAAAGTCGAAAAAGTCTCCGCATAAGGAGACCGAGGTGAGGAGGCGTGGAGGTATGTCTGATCCATCACCGAGGAGATGGTCCAAGTGTTCTGAGAGGACTGCAAATGGGAAGGCAAAAACATAATCGTTCCCAGTACTGATGAGGACATCACGACGCACGTGGAGGGTTACTTAAGCATTTATAAGTATGCTTTCATGTTAAGTCCGGTGGATACGGTGATCTTCAATTTTTGTAAGAGGTACGAGATCTGCCTCGGGAAGATTCATTCGTCTTTTTGGAAGATCTTGACCCTCCTCCGTCATTTCACTAACAACATGGAGGAGCCTTTGTTCACTATTGACTATCTGCTCTAAGTCTACAACCCTCGGATTTTCTGAGGGGGTTTAATTAAGCTCGCTCGTCGGGAAAAGAAAGCTCCCTTCTCCTGCATTGATGAGGACAATGACCAAGGCTGGCATAGAAGGTTTGTTCGGATAAAGAGTGTGATCTCATTCCCTCTGAGCTCTTGTCCTTCCCGAGAAGTGGAACTCAAAATGTAAGTTCACTTCCTCTTAAGTTGTCAAAGTACTTTTCTTTTTGAATCCACTCTTCTTTCTCATTATTTGTTTTATTTGACATGCAGCCGTCGCCCGAGTCCCAATGTGGTTTTCGTTTTAGGGAGTGGGTCAAGGGCATATGTAAACAACTCACCTATTGCCAGCGTGAGTGGCGCAAGCTTTCCAAAGGCAAGTGGGAAACTCGTTCTCACGGTGAGTGTCCCCCTTCTTTTGGTTGAATTTCCCTTTGGGTCATTTTTATTTTGTCATTATTTTGACTAAGTCTTTTCCTCCAGGATTGCCCAAGGCCACGAAACTTAGGGCAATCACAGAGGTTGTGACCTCGTCCCCGTCGGAAAAACCCTCCGCTTCACTACAACCTACTGCTGAAGCTGCTGCAATGAAATAGGAGAAAAGGAAGAAGAATAAAAGGTCTCCCGACTCCTCGGACACTCCTGCGAGGCCAAGAATAAGAAAATGATCGTGGTCTGGGTTAGAATGAGCACCAAGAGAGCTTCCAGTGCCCCTATCCCGGATCCCGAAGCTCTTTACTAGCTTAAGGACTATCCTGAGGATGATGGCGACATGGAATTCGTCACTCACAAGCCCATTGATGTCGACTTGGAGTTGGCGCCCCCAGAGGGTTATGCTCGAAAGCCTGAGTCCCTTGTAGCTCGGGGGACAAAAGATGATCAAGTACCTACTGCTTCGCAGGAAGCTCCTCCGGTTCCGAGGGAGGCCTCCTCAGAAAATGCCGATATTATATACGTTCTGGAGTCACCGCCTCACATGGAGGCCTTTTTAGACAAGGCTCGGGCCGCTGGTAGAAAAATTGACCGAGGCATCCCAGGCCGTGGACGAGGCCCTTAACTCATTTTTTGAAGACGTAGATGTCGGCATGCTCGGCCGAGTTCGAGTTCAAAGCTCGAGAAACAGTTTTCTGCCCCGAGTGTGGACCTTGACTGAAAGAAGACGGTTATTTTCACATTACCGGCGGAAACTAGCATGCTATCTGGGCCAGTTGGAGTGGCCAGCTACCTCCATTCCCTGGTAATCGAAGAGGACCAAGTGAAGATGAATGAGGTAGACGGGCCTAGTCTCTTCAACGAAGCTCAGCAGGCACTGAATCAGGTACACCTTCCTTCCTTTCTACCTTACAGAGTTCTCTTTTCCTTAACGTTATTTTAACGATTTCTCCTACCTTAATTCTCAAGCCTCGATGGTTCACCATGAAGCTTTCACTAGTCGAGGATAAAGGCGAGTCACCTCGAGTTCCAGCTCAAGGAGCAGTTCTGGCAAAAGGAGATGTACAAAGCTCTATGTGAGCAAAAGGATGAAGTTCTAAGGGACATGGTTGATCGCTCCGTCCTCCAATCCGAGCGGGAGAAATCCCAAAAGGAGTCTTCGAAAGCGAAACAGGACCTTGCTCTTCTTGTTGACAAGGTAAAAGTGCTCGAGATCAATATCGAGAGTTTAAATGCAAATGATAACGCTGCAACTTCGTAGGTCTAGGAGAAAATAACCTTGATCGACCAGATCAGGTCTGAGATGGACGAGGTCAAGGCTTCAGCCGATGAGCTTAGGGGAAAAATGGACCTCCTAGCATCGGAGCGAGATGCCACCAAAGAAGATCTGGCATCGACCAAAGTGTAGCTTTGAGTGATGAAAGAGAAGGCCCATAAATGGTCTCAGCTGAATGAGGAGCTTCGGGCACATCTTGCCTCGGTGTTTGCAGAACGCGATGCCCTCGACCAAGAGTATATGGCGCTGAAATCCATATTGGAAATGGCTTCAAACGAGGCCTCTGAAGCTCAGGACATGCTGGCCCAGTACAAGAATGATGTAGAGGTAGCCGAAGCCCATGTTATAACGAAGGTCGAATATGTGAAGTGGCTATCTCGGAGATCCAAGCCCAGGGGGTTATCTTAGCAGTCGAGATCGAAGAGGCGAAGAGGTTGGAAGCCGAGGCCATAGTGAGGTACCAGCTCGATGGTTCGGATAGCGAGCTGGGCTCTGATAAAGACTAGGCAGGAAATGCCTTAGCTTATTTTTGTCTTTTCTTGTAGTTACATGATTTGCATTTTGGGGCCATTTTATAGTGCCTTCCTAAACACCTTTCTGTGAATATATATGAAATATTCCCTTTGGCAATATGTTGTGTCCTTTAACTTTTCTGTATTTGCTTATGTTTGAGACTTATGATATATAACTTGTGTCTCAGACTTAATAATATGCCATCGATGCCTTAGTTTAGTATTTGTCACCCGTAGGCTTTGGGGTCATTAGATGTTTGTGCACGGTCTTGTGGGTTCTTACTGCCTTCGGGGTTTCATGCCCCCGTTCAATGGCGGCCCGTGGGCCTAGAAAGTTTTGAACCAGTATTCATTCCAAGTGACTTAACGATAATATTGCTTGTGTGAATGTGAACTGAGGAAACATAGAAGGCAAATTTCTTTTTATTACTTTGAATCCAGTGTAAGTAATTGAAGATACAAAAGCTATCCGCCATGGCGAGAATGAGATATGCGGGCACGATTCGTTTGACCATTTGACCCTTACAATTAATCCTAACATTCAAGCCTTGGCTTTCAATGTCTGATAGGAATGCCTTCTAAATTTCTAAACTTAGGTCTTCGGTTCTTGACGCAAGGTGTGATAGCCCCTAGTATTTGAGACTGAATTTGAGGGCTCGAATACTATCGATCCGGTGCAGACGATCCGCAGTCTCCGGCCTTAGACCAGTCTTCAAAACTAGGGTAGCACACTTACTATTGCCTCGTTAAAAATCTTGCCGTAAAACCCACTTAAAAAAAACCGGTCGAAGAGAAAAAGAGTGCAACACTTGCTTTCAGACCTAATCCTTTGATTTGGCTTTGATTGATACATGCATGGGTTAGTTCAAAACGTAATAAACCAAAAAGAAATTTATGTGTTCATATCTTTGCAGTAGTACCACTTTAAGTGTGCCACATTCCAGTTGTTGGGTAGTTGTACAACCATTTCCGGACTCGAGCTGGTACGAGTCTTACTGGGTTATATCTTTGACTCTGTACGGTCCCTCCCAGTGTGGGCCTAGTTTTTCGTTATTCGGGTTCTTGGTATGTAGTGTGACTTTCCTCAATACCAAGTCCCGACTTGGAAGTGCAGAAGGTTTGCCCTTCGGTTATAGTCCTTCCCATTCGCTGCTTTTGAGCTGCTAACTGAACTAGGGCGGGTTCTCGCCTTTCCTCTGGTAAATTTAGACTTGTGGCCATGGCCTCATCGTTCGATGTCTCCGTAGCTTATTAGAATTCTAAGCTTGGTTCTCCCACTTCTACTAGGATCAAAGCCTCTGCACCGTCGACTAAAGAGAATGGTGTTTCATCGGTACTTGACCTCGAAGTTGTTCGATATACCCATGGTACCTTGGGAATAATTTCTTTCTACTTCTATTTTTAGTCGGTCAATCTTTTCTTAAGGTTCTGCAGTATATTTTTGTTCGTTGACTCCGCTTGACCATTAGCACTCGGGTGGTAAGGGGTCGATAGAATCTTTTTGATTTTGTGATTTTCGAAGAACTTATTGACCTTGCCGCCGATGAACTGTCTCCCATTGTCACACGTGATCTCGGCCGGTATCCCGAAACGGCATACTGTATGATCCCAGATAAGTCGATGATCTCCTTTTCTCTAACTTTGTCGAGCGCATGTGCTTCAACCCACTTGGAGAAGTAATCTGTCATAAGTATGTACTCGGACCATGGCAAAGGACCTACGATGTCCATTCCCCATTTCATGAACGGCCAAGGGGAAAGGACCGGGTGAAGCATCTCCCCCGGTTGGTAGATTATCAGGGCGTGCCTTTGACTTTCGTTACATTTTTAAGTTCTTCGCACCTTTTTCCATCTCGTTCCAATAATAACTGGCCCTGATCAATTTCCGAACCAACAATTCCGCTCCTTAATGATTTTCACAAGTACCCTCATGGACTTCCCTCACCACGTAATCAGTCTCCTGGGATCCAAGCACCTCGCTAACGGTACGAAAAATGATCTTCGGTACAGTTTTCCTTCAACTAAGCTAAACCTGGCAGCCTTAGTTCGAAAGGACCTTGATTCTTTGGGATCCGATGGCAATTTCCCTTTCTGAAGGTAGTCTATGTATTTGTTTCTCCAATCCTAAGTCAAGCTTGTTGAGTTTACCTCAGCATGACCTTCATCTATCATCGAGCTCATCAATTGCACCACCGTTCCAAAATTGAATTCATTGGAGTCGACCAACGACCCTAGATTAGCCAATGCATCGGCCTCGTTATTCTAATCTCGGGGCACATGTTGTAATGTCCATTCCTTGAACTGATGTAATGTCACTTATAACTTATCCAAGTATCTCCGCATCCGGTTTTCTTTTACTTCAAATGTTCCGTTAACTTGGTTAACACCTCAGCCCCAGGCTCTTAGCCAGTTCTAGACCTGCAATCATAGCCTCATATTCAGCTTTATTGTTCGTCAATTTCACAGTTCTAATAGACTGCCTTATTACATTACCCTTTTAGTACGATTTCTAACCCGGACCCTTTCACGTTGGAAGCGCCGTACATGAACAGGGTCCAGACCCCGAGCTAGTTCCCGAGATAAGTAATAATTCTTTCTCGACCTCGGGGATTAAGGCCGGTGTGAAATCGGCCATGAAGTCTGCCAAAATCTAAAACTTTATAGCTGTTCGGAGTTTGTACTCAATGACGTACCCGGTAACCTCTATGGCTCATTTTGCTAGCCAACCTGAAAGCTCGGGTTTATGCATAACATTCCTTAGCGGATACGAGGTCACAACATATATAGGGTGACATTGAAATTATGGTTTTAGCTTTCTAGATGCGCTTAATAAGGCGAGCGCTAATTTCTCTAGGTGCGGATACCTCGTTTTGGCATCACCTAGGGTTCTACTAACATAATAGATAGGGAACTGCGTACCTTCTTCTTCCCGGACCAGGACACCACTTACCGCCAGCTTGGAGGCTACCAAGTAGAGGTATAACTGCTCGTTCGCTTTCAGAGTGTGCGGCAACGGAGGACTTGATAAGTATCATTTGAGTTCTTCTAAAGCCTTTTGGCATTCCGGGCTCTAAGAGAAGTCATTCTTTTTCTTTAGTAACGAGAAGAATCAGTGTCTCGTATCCGATGTCCTAGAAATAAATCGACCCAATGCGACTATTCGCCCGATCATCGTCTGTACCGCCTTGGCATTGTCAACCAAGGTGATATCTTCTATGGCCTTTATTTTATCCGGGTTGATCTCTGTTCCTCGGTTAGATACCATGAAGCTGAGGAACTTTCCCGAGCCGACTCTAAAGGCACACTTTCTAGGTTCAGCTTCATGTTGTATTCCCTTAGTATGTCGAAGGTTTCCTACAATGTTTCAAATAGCCCTCTGCTCGCAAGGACTTAACTAACATGTCGTCAATATAAACCTCCATTGATTTCCCTATCTATTCCTCGAACATTCGGTTAACTAGGCGTTGATATGTGGCACCGGCATTTTTCAGCCCAAACGGCATCACGTTATAACAATAAGTGCCGAACTTAGTTATGAAAGAAGTCTTCTCTTGGTCGCCCGGGTCCATGTGTATTTGGTTGTACCCAAAAAACTTTTGGGAAGTTTTGACTATGTTTTGGAAAATAAAAATTTGAGATTTGAGAGTCGAATTAGACTCGGATTTGAAACCAAACACATATATGAACTCGTGGGTTTATGAGTAGTCGAGATCTACCCTTCAACTCAGATTTGAAAACCAAACACATATATTTGGTTCTCTTGCATTGTTTGATATTATTAAGTTATTTTTGGCTAGATTTGAGCCGAGCACAAGTTAATTTTAAAGGGAAAGAGTTTTTTGAGTACTGAATTAGCCTAATTGAGGTAAGTACTTGCCTAACTTTGTATGGGGGAATTACCCCTTAGGATTTGGTCTAATTTGCATCCTGATCCTGGTGTTTCATATCTGTGCATGTTGGAGTGCAGGTGCGGATCTGCTTCTCCGAGATTTGTGTCATATCTGCGAGGTTGTGGCATGGTCAGGTGTTCTGCTTCTGCAGGTGAGGGACTGTAGGTGCGAGGTTGCATCTGCGGAAGTATGATCGTAGATACGGGATTGAGGCTCCAGGTGGGTGTCCGCTTCTGCGAATGTGTTCCGCTTCTGCGAAGTCGCAGATGCGCACTATTTTGTGCAGATGCGGTTGGTGGTAAGGCAAGTGGAAGTTGCAGATGCAAGCTTCTTCTCGCAAATACGGGAGCACAAGTGTGCTGCTTTGTCTGCGAATGCGGAAATCCTCGAGAGATTTTATATATATCGAGGGTTTGGTTATTCCATCATATTTTGGGATCTAGAGCTTGATTTTGGGCGATTTTTGAGAGGAATTTCACCACATGGATTGGGGTAAGTATTTTTTACTTGGTTCTGATTATATTACATGATTCTATCTTCAATTTTAGCATATGATTGATGATTCTAAAAGAGAAATTAGAGTTTTTTGTCTAATCTTTCTTATAGTGAATTATTGAGTTCTGAACATCGATTCAGAGTCAGATTTGGGTGGAATTAGTATGGTTGGACTCGTAATTGAATGGGTTATTGGAATTATAAGTTTTTTCGGGTTTCGAGGTGTGAGATCGGGTTGAAATTTTGGTTGACTTTGAGCATTTGATTAAAAATTGGATCTTTTTCTTTGAGTTTGTTTCCTATGGCATTATTTAATGCTTTTGAGTTGCTTTTGGCTAGTTTCGAGCCGTTTGACGGTTGATTCTCGCGGGATGGCATTTCTAGAGTAATTTTTGGCTTGCTTAGTATTTGATTTGGCTTGTTCGAGGTAAGTAACATATCTAAACTTTGATTTGAGGGTAGTAATCCCTAAGAACTATGATATTTGAGATGGGTTCGGGGTGACGCACGTGCTAGGTTATGGGCGTATGTATGTGCACCGAGGCACTCATGATCCGAGTAGTTCTTAGGCTATTATTTGCCTTGTTTTGCTATCATGCTTCTTTGATATCATGTTTTCTCCATTTATATGACCACCTGAGATATTATTCATGCTATAAATCATGTTTAGGCCACCTACTTATTGTTTGAGATATGATAGGCTATTTTTCCCATGTCGAGCTATTTGTCTTAGCCGTAGTCATATTGTACAGTCATGATAGTTACATCCACGTTTTATATCTTGATCTCTTAAAATTCTTGATATCACATGTTACTATTGTTCTTTTACGTGACACGAGTTTGAGCTGTATCTGTGGCACATTGTGTTATTCCCTGTTGTATAATTGGATTATGTTTTTGTGAGTTCTGAGACATTGAGACTCAAGTACATAGATGATTGATGTGGGCCATAGAGCTGTATTTTGATTGTTAACTGGATTGGTTTGCACGCCGCAACGGAACATATTAGATTTACTATTATTTGGTTCTGGTTGCACGCCGCAACATGCCATATTAGCTTTATTGTTATTTGGATCGGGTTACGCGCTGCAACAAGCCATATTGGCTTTTGGTTAGCACTTGAGCAGGATCCGCTCCTCAAGAATCTTACATCCCAGTAGTGGGTGTAGGCACAATTATATATACGCGTGCTTTGGTGAGGGGCATTGATGCAGGCATCCGTACAGTACTGAGTGATTGAGTGTGTGATGAAGTGGGACATTTGAGCCAGGCATCTTTGAGTGTGCTTAGTGTGAGGGTACTTGATGATATCACTGAGAAATCATTAACATTGACATGTATATTTGACATGTAGGCATAGAGATGTATTTTTCTCCTGTTAGACGGTAATATGACATTTGATGATTTGACATGTATATTTGACATGTAGGACTAGAGATGTATTTCTTCATGCTAGACGGTAATATGACATTTGATGACTTGACATGTATATTGACATGTAGACATAGAGACGTATTTTTCTCATGCTAACTGGTAAACGAGAATTCTTATATGATGTTAAGATATTGGAAAAACACAATTCTTTTGATAAACTCATTTTTAGTTGACTGTTATACTTGAAAATCATGTCTACTTTTCCGTAACTGTGAACGAACTGAGCACAATATCTCTTAAGTTGTTTACCTTTACTGTCCTTATTATATTATTATGAGTTGTTATTGGCCATTGATGTTGTACTCTGACCATCTTCCAAGCTTGTCATCGCTTTTTACCTGAGGTTAGGTTTATTAATTATTTAGTACATGGGGTCGGTTGTACTCATACTATACTTTTGCACCTTGCATGCAGATCTTGGAGCTGATGCCGCTATGCATCGCGGGAGATGGCATTGAAGATGTACCTGTTTACCGGATATAGCTGCCGCTTATCCTTGGTAGCTTTAGATTTTGTAATCTATTTATGTACATTCCAAAAAAAGGTTGTATTTATACCAGCTTTGTAAAGCTAATTCTTAGTGGCTCATGACTGGTACTACCAGTTTTTGGGCAATTGTGTATAATTCAGTTATGTCACTTCTAGACTCTTATCATTATTTTTAGATTTTGTTGGTTGTTATTTGGCTTACCTTGCGGGTTGGGTTAGGTGCCATCGATACTAGGCGGATTTAGGGTCGTGACACTCCGTTTATCTAAGAGTGTGCTGGAAGCTCTTATTGCTTGTAGAGTCTCAACATGAACACTCCATAGATAACGATGTTGTATCTAAAGCGAACATGCCACTGGGAACTTTAATTTGTGGTTCAATTAACACTTTTTGTACTTTCTGACCACTGCTGGTCAGAAATAACTCCCCGTCCTTACTCCATTTGGCACTTGCACCATGAATATACAAATTTATCGTATCTATTTCACCCATTCTAAAACATCTCGTATATACATAATCTCAAACTTTTCTCTCGATTCCAATTCTCCATGTCAATATACAATAGATGATGAGTTGTTAACTTATTCCCTTATTGGGTATGTATAAGATTCGGAAGAACTTGAAGTCATATAGGATGTTCCACAATATCTGAATTCGATCGTTGTACTTAAACCAAAACTTCTTTCCTTATCCCCTCGGCTAACACCTTCCGTCAATGGCACTTGGGAAAGATTACCTGTACTCATTAAGTTTGTGAGCTCGATGCATTATTTACCGTAGAACCTCTGGTGTTCGAATTGTCTATCATCATCCTTACTTGCCATTCACTTCATCTTTGTTCTAATAATGTTATCTCTGAACATAACTCTTTAATGCTCGCCTTGTATCCTAGGCTCATTGGAACCTTTTCGATCTTTTATATGCTTATATTGAGTTTTACCCACTATTGCTCCTGTCAGAATACTTTCTGAGAATTGTGACTGTATGTGTTGTTGGACCAATACTTCGCACATTTAGATCCAGTTTGTTGTTTTGTATGATCTAATGTCATGACTCAACTCCCACCGGAGCCACGACGACGCCTAACACACTTGCTAGGCAAGCCAACAGTCACATAATAATTATGAATTTAAATATACATGGTTTAATAACTCAACAGCAGAAAATATCATGAAATCTCAGATGAAAATAATAAAATACTGCTACAACCATCCCATAGATCTCATGTCAACGAGCACATGAGCGCTACTGGATGTCAATAACAAAGCCAAATCCTCAATACAACTGTCTAGACAATAGAACAGTAATAAAGGAAATAAGTGAAATAGAACTCCAAGGTCAGCGAACGACATAACAGCTACCTCGTAGTCTCCCAAGTACTGGTACCAACACAGCTCTAGCAATCACCACGTTCGAAAGTACCTCATTTGCACACGAAATGCAGAGTGTAGTATGGGGACAACTGACCCAATGTACTTAATAAGTAACAAACCTAACCTTGGGCTGAAAGCAGTGATAATCTTAGAAGAAACAATCAAAGACCAATATCAATATCAACACATAATATAATAATGATCGTCACAGTAAATAACTAAAAGGATTTATCATGTTTAGCTCGTTCACATTACAGGAATTTAGACATGCGTCCAAGTTTAACAGTTGAAGCCAACACGAATAAGACATTTCAGTTACCAGCTAGTATGAGCAAAATATATCTCTATGCCTACATGTTAAATATGCATGTCAAGTTAATGATATCACAGTGATAACCTAATGTACTCTCATTCTCAGCTTACTCAAGGTGTCTGACTCAGATGCCCACATCTAATCACACACACAATCACTCAACATTGTACGAGTGCCTGGCATCAATGCCCCTCTCCAAAGCACATGTATATATCATTGTGCCTGCGCCCATTGCCGGCAAGTCAGACTCCGGCAGGGTGGATCCTGCCCAAGCGCTAATAGAAAGCCAATAAGGCCTGCTGCGCCGTGCAGTCTGATCCAAATAATAATAAATCCAATATGTCCTGCTGCCGCATGCAGCTCGATCCAAAATAACACTCTCAACATGGCTCTAAGGCCCACCTCAGTCATCAACCTCTCAAGTCTCAAGGCTCACAATCTCATATCACTCAGCCCAAGCAGTATCACATATGGAAAAGTAACCATGACATGTGATGTAAAAATGAATAATATACAGACTGAGATATAATATGCAAATGAAGAATCATGACTGAGTGTATAATTATAGTTAAAACAGATAGCCCAAAACAACAGAAATGGCCTCATTAGGTCTCAGTCAAATAATCACATAGCCTAAACATGATTTCTAACATGAATCACAACTTAATTAATCAAAAAGTGGGGTAAACACATATAAAACAAGGTATTATAGCAAATAATTCCGGTAACAGTCTAAAAGTCAACTCGGATCATGATTACTCCGGTGCACTCCCACACGCCCGTCACCTAGAATGTGTGTTACCCAATACATCTCATATAACATGTTTCCCGGGGATAATTACCCTCAAATCCAAGTTTAGATATGTTACATACCTCAAAACGCGCAAATCAATACTCCAGAAAGCCCTTCCAACATATATCGACCTCCGAAAGACTCCAATCTAGTCACAAACAACTTAATATCATCAAATAATGCCGTAGGAAAAAACCATCAAATACGAGTCCAACCATACGAAAATCATCCAATTCTGACCTTAAATCGACCTTCAATTCCTCAAATTTCATTTAGAAAACGTTTTTTCAAAAATTCCCAATTTCTCCACTTCAAATCACCAATTAAATGATAAAAACAAAGATAGAATCATGAAGAACGGACAAATCCGAGTCAAAATTTACCCCGATCCAAATTGTTAAAATCCCCTCCAAAATCGCCCAAAACCGAGTTCTCTAACTCAAAATGTGATATAATAACTCAAACCCTATAAATAGAGTTTTAAAGCAATTTGCCCATGCATTATCCATCATGATCGTGGACACTTCCTCGCGATCGCGAAGAACAAACTTCCAGCTCCTCCAAAAGACTCTACGTGAACGCTGGGCCAGGGCCGTGAACGTGAAGCACAACGCATCCTGACACTATGTGAACTTAGGCATAGCTTTGCGATCACGAAGACTTATAACCAGCCACTCCCATCCGGCCTCCCTTCTACGCAAACGCGTGGTCCCGCCCGCGATCACGAAAGCCACTACTTTTCAAAGCATCACGAATGCGATTACCTTTTCACGAATGCAAAATATCATCCGCTAGCCTTCAACAATACACTATGTGATCGTAACCACTTATTCACGATCGCTAAAAAGGAAACCAGAACTAAGAACCAGCAGTTCCAAAACATGGAGAAATGGCTGGAAACCCATATGAAACACACCCGAGGCCCCCTGAACCTCATCCAATCACACCAACCAATCCCAAAACATGACACGAACCTACTCGTGGACTCAAATCACACAAAACAACATCAAAGCCACGAACCGCACCCCAATTCAAGCCTAATGAAACTAATGAACTTTCAACTTCCAAATTCATGCCGAATCATATCAAATCAACTCCGAGTGACCTTAAATTTTGCATGCAAGTCCTAAATGACACAACTGACCTATTTCAACTCCCGACAAAAAAAAAATCCAAACCCGATATCGATAAAGTCAACTCCCGGTCAAACCTCTCAACCTTCCAACCTTCAACTTTCCACATTTTGCCAAAGAGCACCAAATCAACCTACGGACCTCCAAATCAACATCCAGACATAGCCTATGTCAAAAATAACCATACAAAACTATTAGAATCATCAAAACACCATTCCGGAGTCGTATATACAAAAGTCAAACTCCGGTCAACTCTTTCAACTTAAGCTTCCAACCTTGGGACTAAGTATCCCAATTCACTCCGAAACATCCCTGAAACCGTATCAACCACCCTGGCAAGTCACATAATCAAAAATGAACATAGAAGAGACAATAAGTAGGGGGAACGAGGCTACGGTATACAAAATGACCGGCCGGGTCGTTACATTCTCCCTATCTTAAACAAACATTTTTCTTCGAACGGGTCTAGAAAAGGTGAGGATATCTGTTCTACATCTTCTGCTCAGTCACCCAAGTAGCCTCCTCAACTAACTGACCTCTCCAATGCCCTTTCACTGACGCTATATTCTTTGACCTCAACTTTTGGACCTGCCGATCTAAAATGGCCACCGACTCCACATTATAAGTCAAATCCCATCTAGCTGCACCATGCTGAAGTCAAAAACATGTGACGAATCACCATAATACTTCCGGAGCATCAGAACATGAAACACTAGTTGAACTCCCGATAGACTAGGTGGCAAGGCAAGTCTGTAGGCCATCTCTCTAACTCTCTCAAGAACCTCAAAAGGGCCAATATACCGAGGACTCAACTTGCCCTTCTTCCCGAACTCATCACACCCTTCATGGGCGAAATTCTGAGCAAAACCTTCTCACTCACCATGTAAGCTACATCTCGGACTTTTCGGTTCGAATAACTCTTCTGTCTGGACTGTGTTGTATAAAGTCGCTCTTGAATCACCTTAACCTTCTCCATACCATCACGGACCAAATTAGTGCCCAACAACCTAGCCTCCCCAGGCTCAAACCAACCAACAGGAGAACGACATCGCCTCCCATATAAGCCTCATACAAAGCCATTTGGATGCTGGACTGATAGCTCTTGTTGAGGCAAACTCTACGAGTGGTAGAAACTGACCCCACGAACCACTAAAATCCATAAAACAGGCACGTAACATGTCCTCCAAGATCTGAATAGTGCGCTTGGACTATCCATCCGTCTGGGGATAGAATGTTGTGCTCAATTCTACCCGTTTGCGCAATTCTCACTGTATCGCTCTCCAAAACTGCAATGTGAACTGTGTGCCCCGGTCAAAAATGATGGAAATGGACATGCCATACAGGAAGATAATCTCCCGGATGTAAACCTGAGCTATCCATTCTAAAGAATAGGATGTCATCACCGGAATAAAGTGTGCGGACTTAGTCAATCGGTCCACAATAACCCAGACTGCGTCATATTTCTTCAAGGTCTGTGGTAAGCCTACCACAAAATCCATAGTGATGCGCTCCCACTTCCACTCTGATATCTCCAATCTTCTAATCAACCCTCCCGGTTTATGATTCTCATACATCACCTGTTGACAATGCAAACACCAAGAGACATACGCAAGAATATCGTTCTTCATTCTCCGGCACCAACATTGCTGTTTAAAGTCACAGTACATCTACGTGACACCTAGGCGAACGGAATAGCGCGAGCTGTGAGCCTCCTCAAGGATCAAATCTCTCAACCCATCAATATTTGGAACACAAATTCGGCCTTGAAGCCACATCATACCATCATCACCAATCACAACCTCCTTAGAACCACTCCGCTGCACAGTGTCCTTTAACACCAGCAAGTGAGGATCATCAAACTAGCGAGCCTTGATACATTCAAATAATGATGACTGTGCCATGAAGCAAGCAAGAACCCCGCTAGGCTCCAAAACATCTAATCTCACAAACAGATTGGCCAAAGCCTGAACATCTCTTTGCTATCGATAAATATACCAAATCTTCCCATACTCTCAGCCTTCCTACTCAATGCATCGGCCACCATATTGGCCTTCCCCGGATGATATAATATGGTGATTTCATAGTTTTTCAGCAACTCTAACCATCTCCACTGCCACAAATTAAGGTCCTTCGGTTTGAACAGGTGCTGGAGACTCCAATAGTTGGTATAGACCTCACATGGAACATCGTACAGATAGTGCCTCCAAATCTTCAACGTGTGAACAATGGCTGCCAACTCTAAATCATGCAGACGATTATTCTTATCATGAACCTTCAACTTCCAAGATGCGTAGGCAATCACCCTACTGTCCTGCATCAACACCACAGCAAATCCAATACGCGATGCATCATAATACACGATATAATATCCCAAACCTGTAGGCAACACCAACGTTGGGGTTATGGTCAATGCAGTATTGGGCTTCTGAAAGCTCTCTTCATACTCATCAGACCATCTAAATAGGGAACCCTTGTGGGTCAACCTAGTCAAAGGTGCAGCAATAGACGAGAAATCCTCTACAAAACGGCAATAATAACCTGCAAAACCCAAGAAGCTCCGAATCTCTATAGCTGAACATGGTCTAGGCCAACTCTGAACTGCCTCAATATTTTTGGGATCCACCTTGATCCCCTCACTAGACACCATGTGGCCCAAGAATGCCACCAAATCAAGCCAAAACTCACACTTGGAAAATTTAGCATATAGCTTCTTCTCCCTCAAAGTCTGGAGCGTGGTCCTCAAGTGCCGCTCATGATCCTCCTTACTGTGAGAATACACCAATAAGTTGTCAATGAACACGATAACAAATGAACCAATATATGGCTGGAATACACTATTCATCAAGTGCATAAAGGTTGTTGGGGCATTGGTCAGCCCAAAAGACATCGCCAAAAACTCGTAGTGACCATAGCGGTTCTTGAATGCCGTCTTGGAATATCTGAATCCCGAATCTTCAGCAAATGATATCCCAACCTCAAATCAATATTCGAGAACACTCTCGCACCCTGAAACTGATCAAATAAGTCATCAATGTGCGGTAAAGGGTATTTGTTCTTGACTGTAACTTTGTTCAACTGCCTGTAGTCAATACACATCCTCATAGTACCATCATTCTTCTTCACAAACAAAACCGGAGCACCCCAAGGCGAGACACTTAGTCTGATGATACCCTTGTCAAGCAACGCTTGAAGCTGTTCCTTTAATTCCTTCAACTCCACTGGTGCCATACAATACACTACAATAGAGATGGGCTGAGTGCCCGGCACCAAGTCCATACCAAAATCAATGCCCTATCGGGTGGCATGCTTGGCAGGTCTGCTGGAATTACCTCTGGGAAGCCTCTCACTACCGGGGATGGTTTAGTAGTTCGAGTATCAACGCTAACATCCCTCACGAAGGAAAATATGCCAAACATCCTTTCTCAACCATCCGTTGAGCCTTCCAATGTGAAATCACTCTACTAGGAACATAATCCAGGGAGCCTCTCCACCCTAACCTTAGCACCCCCAGTATCGCCAACGTGACGGTCTTAGCGTGACAATCAAGGATAGCATGATATGGAGACAACCAATCCATTCCCAAAATCACGTCAAAATCAACCATGCTAAGCAGTAAAAGATCAACCCTCATCTCATAACATTCAATAGTCACCACACACGACCGCTATATACGGTCCAAACCAATAGAATCACCCAACGGCATAGTTACGAGAATAGGCATAACAAAAGAATCACGGGGCATATCCAAATAACGAGCAAAGTATGATGACACATACAAATAAGTGGAATAATGTAACATACCACACCTTTTGAGAAAGAATGGGCCTAGACCAAAAAAAAAATCGAGGTCAAAAATCGAAGGCTCAATCGAGATCAAAATCGAGGGTCCAAACCGAGGGTGAAATCGAAGTCAAACCCGAGGGTGAAATTGAAGTCAAAACCGAGGGTCCTCTCGAAGCTTAAAATCAAGGATCCTCCCAAGGTCTCAAATCGAGGTCCAATCGAGGGCGGTTTTGAGGTCTCAAACCAAGGACAAAATCGAGGTAAATTCCGAGACCTCAGACCGATGATAGAATCGAGGTAATTCCGAGACCAATATCGAGGTCCAAATCGAGACCGATATCAAGGTCCAAATCAAGGCCAATATTGAGGTCCAAAATCGAGGCCAAAACCGAGGCCAATACCGAGCCTAAAATCGAGGTCATTTTCAAGATATTATTGACACAAACTTCAGACTGAGGGCAGAACCAAGACCCTGTAAGTTGATAACCTTTTAGTAAAGATTGGATAAGTTTGTAAATGACATTAGCCATGTATGTTTATTGGATAAGTGTTAACCTTTATGGAATAAGTGTTTTACCTTTATCAAGTGGATATAGTAATCTATTGAGAGACTTCCTAAGTACTACGTGGCATGTGATGATGTTTTACTCAATTTGAGGATTAGTGGAGTCTTGGTAAAGGGAAAATCATTTATATATATATATATATATATATATATATATATATATATATGTGTGTGTGTGTGTGTGTCCGTGTGTCCAATTACTGTGAGTTCTTTTGCACTAAGAAAAGGGACTCTGGCAATAGTCGGTCAAGACCTTAGCTTCTATAAAAACAAAGTGTTTAGGACAGAGTGTTAAGACACTGTATCATTGGGGAAAGAGGAAATCATTAGAGATACATATATTCACTTCAAATATTATAGGGGAAGGAACTCCATCTTTAACGTTCTTTGTTCCAGAGCACTGAAGGGCACGAAGCTCTTTTCTAAGTACAACTTCTCCATAGTTTCATCCATCCAATTAAGTTTAATTTTTAAGGCATGTTATTATTGGGAAACGCACGGAAGGAGTTCAAGTCATAGTGATTATATAAATAGGTTATGGACTTATCCTTATGATATAGAAATTGGTGGTGGTGCGGAAGCTCATGTAGAGCTTGACTATTGTAAAAAGAAGGTTGGGTGTTGAGTACACCATTGGATAAAGCCTCGGGAGCTTGCCGCTCTTCGATTGCTTGATTGATATAGCTGTAGTTTTAGTTGATGTTATGGTTATTGGCTGTTATGACTTACGGGAAATCTTATAAATAGGGGAGGTGCTGTCCGTTTCATTGTAGACTGAGGAATCGTAACCTTTTTCATAAATTGAAGTTGGCCAGCATACATAAGGCATGTGAGACTATCCCTTTCCTTCTTTTGCACGACTCTGATTAAACATACGCATTGAACGAGCCCCAAAGATGCTCTACTCTTAGGGACTAGTATCACTTATATTATTTCCCCTCTTATGGGAGGATTGATGTTGATGTTATTCCTTTGACCTTACGTTGCTTCAAAGGGTTCAGAATGTGATTCCGATGAGTCCAGCATGTAATATCTATTTTACCGCACGGCGCTATAGTCGGCCGGGCAGGAACCTATTGTGCAACTATATATCCGTATATGTCTTACTCTACTGAGCCGCGCTATAGTCGGCAGCTATTTTACTTTACCGCGCCGCGCTATAGTTGGCCGGCCAGACACTTGTTGTGCAACCATTGATTAGTTGGGTATGATGTTACTGAGCCTTATGATGGCCGGGGTATGATATGATGACGATGAGGCCCCCGGAGGCGTATGTACATGATGATGATGATGGTTTTTTTAAGAAGGATATATGTATGTGTATATATATATATATATATGTGTGTGTGTGTGTGTGTTTGTGTGTGTTTGTGTGTGTGTGTGCATATATATATATACACACACACACATCAGGAAATTCATGATTAGTCGCCCTCAGAGGAACTCAGATGTTACAGGGTGTATATTCCTGCCCCTATGCACGTAATTGTTACATTATGCTTTCCTGTCTTACATACTCAGTATTTTATTCGTACTGACATCTTTTGTTTTGTGGCCGCTGCATATCGTGCTGCAGGTCCTGATAGATAGGTAGACGAAGCTATCCCATTACAGTAGGCAGCCATTTCAGCAGTTGTTGGTGAGGTCCCTTCTCCCGGACTTGTCGTGGTCTTGGTATGCATATTTTTGTTATAGGCATTATGGGTATGTCGGGGCCCTATTCCGGCAAAGTTTGCAGCACTTATGTTCTTTTGAGGCTCATAGACCGGTGTCGACTCATGTATGGTTGGGATTGCCTTGTCAGCAAATTTACTTTTGTTGTATAGTCTTTCATGACAGCTTTGTCGGCTATGGTATATATGTTTATTGCATTACCCGTCATTTTTGGTTGATTAGAATTCTTGTCTACCATTTATACTAATCTCGTTGGCCCTTACAGATAATAAGAAAGGTTAGGTAAGGTGTGTGTCGACGCTCGGCAGGTAGGGCCTGGGTGCCAGTCGCGACCCTCCGGCTTGAGATAAATTCTTGAACCTTCGACAGGGTAATATGAGTGTACGAGAGTATAGTATGCACTTTGACTCTTTAGCAAGGTATGCTCCCCATATGGTGGCCGAGATGAGCGATAGGGTGCACCTGTTCGTGAACGGGTTGGGACCACATCTGATAAATGAGTGCACGATAACCTCCTTGGTTGAGGGTATGGATATTTCCCGTATTCAGGCTTATGCCCAGACACTAGAGGATCGTAAGCGCCAGCAAAGGGAAGATAGAGAGTAGGATAAGGGCCAGTATAAGAGGGCGAGATTTGCAGGGTACTCTGGTGACTTCAAAGGTAGTATCAGGCCCCAGTCTTCGAGGAGGTTGGCGCCATCTGTAGCTAGTACTCCTCAACAATTTCAGAGGCCTCAGTATGATCGATTTACCTATTCTGGTTTAGGTCAGAGTTCACAGGAATCAGGCTCACAGTATCATAGGGATACTAGTCAGATGAGACTCCCAACACCTCATTGTAATCAGTACAGCAAGGCCCACCATGGATCGTGCCGTCGAGGTTTTGATGTATGCTATTCTTTTGGACAGCCTGGCCATATGATGCGGGATTGTCCTGATAGAGGAGGTGGAGGTATGGCTCAGCTGACTAAATCTGTGTCTGGTTCTTCCTCATCAGTTCGACCTCCAGCACCGGGTTTCAGCAGTCGACAGGTCGTGGTAGAGGTAGAGGTGCAGTACCGAGTTCGAGTAGAACTCAAAATCGAACATATGCTCTAGTAGGTCAACAGGATCTCGAGGCATCTCTGCATGTTGTTACAGGTATGTTGTCGGTGTTTTCTTATGATGTATATGCGTTGATTTATCCGGGATCTACATTATCATATGTTACAAGCCCTTTGTGGCTAATAAGTTTGGCATCAAACCGGAATTAATAAGTTAACCACTTACGGTATCTACTCTAATAGGAGAATCTGTGATTGTTAGAAGGGTATATAGAGGTTGCATAGTGATGATTTGTAATCGTCAAACCTCGACAAATTTATTTGAGTTAGAAATGGTTGATTTCGATATGATAATGGGAATGGACTGGTTGACCTCATGCTATGCAAATAGTGATTGTCGTACGAAGGTGGCTAGGTTTTAGTTTCCAGGTGAACTCGTCATCGAATGGAAGGGGAACATTGCTACGCCGAAAGGTAGGTTTATTTCCTATCTTAAGGCAAGGAAGATGATCTCAAAAGGTTACATTTATCATCTCGTTCGCGTGAGGGATGCGGAGGCAAAGCTGCCTACTTTACAATCAATCCCCGCGGTCAATGAATTTCCAGATGTTTTCCCAGATGAACTCCTAGGTCTTCCTCCTGAAAGGGAGATTGAATTTACCATTGATGTGTTGCCTGACACTCAACCAATCTCTATTCCCCCATACAGGATGTCTCCAGCCGAGTTGCGCGAGTTGAAGGCACAATTGAAGGATTTGCTGGATAAGGGCTTCATTAGGCCTAACACTTCACCTTGGGGTGCGCAAGTCTTGTTCGTACGGAAGAAGGATGGGTCGTTAAGGATGTGTATTGATTATCGATAATTGAATAAGTTTAATATAAAGAACATATATCCACTTCTAAGGATCGACGACCTATTTGACCAACTCTAGGGTGCCAAGTATTTCTCGAAGATTGACTTACGTTCGGGGTATCATCAGGTGAGGGTCAAGGAGAAGGATATTCCAAAAACAGCCTTCCGGACAAGATATGGGCATTTTGCGTTCTTGGTAATGTCGTTCGGGCTAACAAAGGCCCCAACAACTTTTATGGATCTCATGAATAGTGTATTCACGCCCTATCCGATGTGTTCGTGATTGTATTCATTGATGACATTCTGGTGTATTCTCGTTCAGAGATAGAACATACGGGCCACTTGCGGATAGTATTACAGACCCTTCGGGATCGTAAGTTGTATGCTAAGTTCTCCAAATGTGAATTCTGGCTAAACTCAGTAGTATTCCTTGGCCATGTGATATCTGACGAGGGTATTTATGGATATTCAAAAGATTGATGGAGTGAAAAATTGGCCAAGACCTACAACACCGTCAGAAATCTGCAGTTTTCTAGGGCTAGCAGGATATTATAAGAGGTTTGTAGAAGGGTTTTCCTCTATATCAGCACCATTGACTAAGCTAATGCAGAAAGCTACCAAGTTCCAATGGTCCGACGCTTGTGAATGTAGTTTTTAGGAGCTAAAGAATCGATTGACCTCCGCGCCAGTGCTCACTCTCCCAGAAGGAATAGAAGGTTAGGTGGTATATTATGATGCTTCAGGTATAGGTTTGGGGTGCGTATTGATGCAACGTGGGAAGGTGATCACTTATTCATCAAGACAATTAAAGAAGCATGAAAATAATTACCCGACTCATGATTTGGAATTGGCTGCAGCGATATATGATTTGAAGATATGGCGACACTACTTATACGGTGTCCATGTTGACATCTACACAGATCACAAGAGTTTACAATACATTTTCAAGCAGAAGAGTTGAATTTGAGACAGCGGCGTTGGCTTGAATTACTGAAGTATTACGACGTCGAGATATTTTACCATCCCAGTAAAGCCAGTGTTATGGTAGACGCTCTCAGTCGTAAGTCAATGTGAAGCCTAGTACACATTGAGGCAAGTAGACAGGGGTTGACTAAAGAGCTTCATTAGCTAGCCAATATGAGAATCAAATTGTTAGACTCTGATGACAGAGGTGTTACTATACAGAATACGTCAGAATCATCTTTGGTAACCGAGGTAAAATCACGGAAATATGAAGATCCTACCTTGCTACGATTGAGAGAGAGCATTCAGCAGGGTAAAATTTTAGCTTTCGAGATCGGAGGGGATGGGACGCTAACATACCAAGGCGATTATGTGTGCCTAATGTGGCAGGGTTGTGAGAGAAGATTATGATTGAGATCCATCAGTCCCGATATTCCATCCATCTCGGTTCGACAAAGATGTATCATGATAATAAGGAACAGTATTGGTGGGATAACATGAAGAAGTCTATTGCAGAATTTGTAGCCCAGTGCCCTAATTATGAACAAGTAAAGATTGAGCATCAGAAACCAGGTGGATTGATTCAGAATATAGAGATTCCAACCTGGAAATGGGAGATGATTAATATGGAGTTCATTGTTGGGTTACCTCGCTCTTATCATAAGTTTGACTCCATCTGGGTGATAGTTGATCGACTTACAAAATGTGCCCATTTTCTGCCAGTTAAGACAACTTACACAGCTGAAGATTATGCGAAGCTGTACATCAAGGAGATTGTTAGGCTTCATGGTGTGCCGATGTCTATTATATCAGACCGAGGAGCTCAATTTACGGCTAACTTTTGGAGCTCTTTTCAGAAGGGTTTAGGCACACAAGTGAATCTCAGCACGACATTCCATCCACAGACTGATGGACAGGCTGAACGTACCATTCAGACACTTGAAGATATGCTACGAGCATGTGTTTAGATTTCTAGGGGAACTGGGATGACCATCTGGCACTCGTAGCCTACAATAATAGCTACAATTCCAGTATTAAAATGGCCCCGTACGGGAGGAGATGTAGATCACCAGTTGGATGGTTCGAAGTCGGTGAGACAGAATTATATGGGCCAGATTTGATTCACCAAGCCATTGAGAGGGTGAAAGTGATACAAGAGCGACTGAGGACAGCACAAAGCAAGCAAAAATCTTATTCCGATGTCCGACGTCGTGACCTGGAATTTGAGGTTGGTGATTGGATTTCCCTGAAGATCTCGCCGATGAAGGGTGTTATGTGTTTTGGGAAGAAGGGTAAACTAAGTTCGCGGTATATCGGGCCGTACAAAATTCTTCGATGAATGGGATAGGTTGCTTATGAGTTAGAATTGCCATCCGAATTGGAATTTGTCCACCCGGTATTCCATGTATCTATGCTAAGGAAATGTATTGGAGACCGTCCCTATTAAAGATGTACAAATTACAAAGGATCTATCATATGAAGAAATGCCAGTAGCTATATTAGATCGACAAGTCCGCAAGCTAAGAACAAAGGATGTAGCTTTAGTTAAAGTATTATGGAGGAACAAGAATACGGAAGAAATGAAATGGGAAGCAGAAGATGAGATGAAGTCTAAATACCCTTACCTGTTCCAGATTGAAGATAACGAGGATGCCAGGAGAACGCAGGACACATTAGAAGGTGAAACATCTCTATGAGACTCCCCATAAACCCTTACATTCGAGGACGAATGTTCCTGAGGGGGGAAGGATGTAACATACCGCACCTTTTGAGAAATAATGCGCCTAGACCGAAAAACAAAATCAAGGAATCGAGGTAAAAACCGAGGGCTCAATCGAGGTCAAAATCGAGGGTCCAAACCGAGGGTGAAATCAAAGTCAAACCCGAGGGTGAAATTGAAGTTAAAACCGAGGGTCCTCTCGAAGCTTAAAATCGAGGATCCTCCCGAGGTCTCAAATTGAGGGTCCAATCAAGGGCGATTCCGAGGTCTCAAACCGAGGACAAAATCGAGGTCGATTCTGAGACCTCAGACCGAGGATGGAATTGAGGTCGATTCCGAGACTAATATCAAGGTCTAAAATCGAGGCCAAAATCGAGGCCAATACCGAGCTCAAAATCGAGGTCATTTTCGAGGTATTATCAACACCAACTTCAGACCGAGGGCAGAACCGAGACCCTGTAAGTCTATAACCTTTTAGTAAATATAGGATAAGTTAGTAAAAATAACATTAGCCATGTATGCTTATTGGATAAGTATTAACCTTTATGGAACAAATGGTTTACCTTTATCAAGTGGATACAGTAATCTGTTGAGAGACTTCCTAAGTACAACGTGGCATGTGATGATATTTACTCAATTTTAGGATTAATGGAGTCTTGGTAAAGGTCAAATCATTTCTATATATATATATGGCCAATTACTGTGAGTTCTTTTGCACTAATAAAAGGGACTCTGGCAATAGTCGGTCACGGTAGATATTCCGCCAACCTTAGCTTCTATAAAAACAAAGTGTTTAGGACAGAGTGTTAAGACACTGTATCATTGGGGAAAAGAGGAAATCATTAGAGATACATATATTCACTTCAACAATTAGAGGGGAAGGAACTCCATCTTGAACGTTCTCTGTCCAGAGCACTGAAGGGCACGAAGCTCTTTTCTAAGTACAACTTCTCCATAGTTTCATCCATCCAATTAAGGTAAGTTTAATTTTTAAGGCACGTTATTATACGGAAGGAGTTCAAGTCATAGTGATTATATAATAGGTTATGGACTCTTTCCTTTTGATATGGAAATTGGTGGTGGTGCGAAAGCTCGTGTAGAGCTTGACAATTGTTAAAAGGAGGTCGGGTGTCGAGTACACTATTGGATAAAGCCTCAGGAGCTTGCCGCTCTTTGATTGCTTGATTGGTATAGCTGTAGTTTTAGTTGATGTTATGGTTATTGGCTGTTATGACTTATGGGAAATCTTATAAATAGGGGAGGTGCTGTCCATTTAATCGTAGACTGAGGAATCGTAACTTTTTTCATAAATTGAAGTTGGCCAGCATACATAAGGTATGTGAGACTGTCCCTTTCCTTCTTTTGCACGACTCTGATTAAACATACGCATTGAACGAGCCGCAAAGATGCTCTTCTCTTAGGGACTAGTAGTACTTATATTATTTCCGCTCTTATGGGAGGATTGATGTTGATGTTATTCCTTTGACCTTACGTTGCTTCAAAGGGTTCAGAATGTGATTCCAATGAGTCCAGCATGTAATATCTATTTTACCGCGCCGCACTATAGTCGGCTGGGCAGGCACCTATTGTGCAACTATATATATGTATATGTCTTACTCTACTGAGCCACGCTATAGTCGGTAGCTATTTTACTTTACCGCGCCGTGCTATAGTCGGCCGGGCAGGAACCTATTGTGCAACCACTTATCAGTTGGGTATGATGTTACTGAGCCTTATGATGGCCGGGGTATGATATGATGATGATGAGGCCCACGGAGGCGTATGTACATGATAATGATGGTTTTTTTAAGAAGGATATGTGTGTGTGTGTGTGTGTGTGTGTGTATATGTATGCATGTATATATATATATATATAAAAATATATATATATATATGTATGTATGTATACACATAAGGAAATTCATGATTAGTCGCCCTTAGAGGCACTCATATGTTACAGGGTGTATATTCTCTGCCCCTATGCACATTATTGTTACATTATGCTTTCCTATGTTACATACTTAGTACTTTATTCGTACTGACGTCTTTTTTTTGTGGACGCTGCATATCGTGCTGCAGGTCCTGATAGACAGGTAGACGAAGCTCCCCCACGATAGTAGGCAGCCAGTTCAGCAGTTGTTGGCGAGGTCCCTTCTCCGGACTTGCCGTGGTCTTGGTATGCATATTTTTGTTATAGGAATTATGGGTATGTCAGGGCCCTATTCCGGCAAAGTTTGCAGGACTTATGTTCTTTTGAGGCTCATAGACAGGTGTCGCCTCATGTATGGTTGGGATTGCCTTGTCGGCAAATTTACTTTTGTTGTATAGTCTTTCATGGCAGCCTTGTCGGCTATGGTATATATGTTTATGGCATTACCCGTTATTTTTGGTTGATTAGAATTCTTGTCTACCATTTATATTGATCTCGTTGGCCCTTACAGATAGTAAGAAAGGTTAGGTAAGGTGTGTGTTGACACTCGGCAGGTAGGGCCCGGGTGCCAGTCGCGGCCCTCCGGCTTGGGTCGCGACAAATAAGGGTCAAATAATACATCCCTGTAGCACACTAAAACAATACATGTGATTACAGCGTCAGAAGCTACTTCCTGTGGCCTGGAAGGAAAAGTATAACATCAAGCCTGACCACCACTTGATCGACCTCCCGCTCTAGGGCGATCTCGAACTGCCTAAGTCTCACCACGAGCTGGCTGAGCGGATGGTGTAATAACTGGTGCGGGAGTCATATCCAGACCTCTCTACTGCAGGGGACCTCTAATAAGAAGAGGGATATACCTCCTCACATGCCCCAAATCCCCACACTCATAGCAACCTCGATCTAGGGGTGATTGAGGGGCCTGAACCGGACCCCGAGAACTAGAATAACCATTGGAAGAACCCGGTACTGAGGAACCTGAGCTGATGGAGTATGGTACGAGCTCTGAGCTGGGAGTGCACTGAAAAATGACTGAACCAGATGAGTGTTCTAGGAACCGTGGCTAGCTGATGAACCACGATGAACCTAACAATCCATCTCAGCGGGCCTAAAAGGATGACCCCTACTGTGATGTGACTGACCTCCAGATGAGGTACCACTAAAACCACCTAAACCATGAAACCTCTTGCCCTCCCGCTCCTCGCGCTCAAACCTGAGAACCTACTCCAATCGCCTAGCATTCTTGACCACCTTGTCAAACCTAGCATCCATCTCAGCCTCTCAGCCAAACTGTAACGTAAACCATAATTGTGGCCATCAATGAACCTCTTGATTCTCTCTCTCTGTATGGGAACCAACCATATGTGCGAATCTCCTGTCATACTAAGTCACAGTCATATCTCCCTAGTGTAGCTCTTAAAATTCCCAATGCAACTCCTCTCTACAAGTCTATGGAACAAACTTCTCTAAGAAGAGAACAGAGAACTCATGCAATAAAAGTGGTGTTGCGCCAGATGGTCTGACTGACTCATAATCTCGCCACCATCTATAGGCTACCCCTGTCAGCTGAAAAGTAGTGAAAGAAATTCACCTGGTATCCGCAATACTCATAGTGTGAAGAATCCGATGACATCGGTCCAAAAAAACTTGATCATCCTCTAACATTGCTATGCTAAACTCGGGCGAATCAAGCTTCCTAAACTTTTCCAACCTCCTCTGCTCCGCATCAGACATAGATGGATCAGCCTTAGCCCGAGCATTAACAACTGCTTCTACTGGTAATACCCCTAGTATGGCCCTGAGTTAGCCGCTCTAGAGTATAGGTTGCGGGAGTCTGGGCTCCTTTCCCAGCCTGCGAGGTAGCTAGTGCAACTGGCAATGAAACCTCCTGAGCCAATCCCAAACACACACTCAAAATCTGAGCCAAGTCCTCCTGAAGACCCGGTATCATAATAGGTACAGTCGGTGTCTGAGATGGTCCCACCGCTCAACGATATCTGATACCTGCTCCTCTACTAGAGAAAATGGTGGTCCACATGTGCTACCCTCGCTGTAGTGTGAGCACCAACTCGACCTCTATCTTGACCCGGGCCTCTCGCGGCCCTTACCAGTGGTACTGGTGCCTGATCAGCTAATCGTTTCCTCACCATCTGTGAGAGAATAGAAGAATAGAGGTTCAGACTTTGGAATTAACAAATCCCCATGACAAGAATGCAAGAAAGTGAAGTTTCCTAATAGTTCAATAGCCTCTCGAAGTTAAGTATAGACGTCTCCATACCGATCCGCAAGACTCTACTAAACTTGCTCATGACTCTTGAGACCTAAGCAACATTGTGCTCTGATACCAACTTGTCACGATCGAACTCCCATCGGAACCGCGACGATGCCTAACACTACTTGCTAGGCAAGCCAACAATCACATAATAACTATGAATTTGAATAAACATGGTTTAATAACTCAACGACGGAAAATATCATGAAATATCAGATGAAAATAACATAATACTGCTACAACCATCCCAAAGATCTGGTGTCAACGAATACATGAGCACTACTGAATGTCAAATACAAAGCAGAAATCTCAATACCACTGTCTGGACAATAGAACAGTAATAAAGGAAATAACTGAAAGAGAACTCCAAGGTCTGCGAATGACATAGAAGCTACTCGTAGTCTCCCAAGTACTGGTACCAACAGATCTCTAGCAATCACCACGCCTGGAAGTGCCTGGTTTTGCACACGAAGTGCAGAGTGTAATATGAGTACAATCGACCCCCCGTACTCAATAAGTAACAAACCTAACCTTGGGCTGAAAGTAGTGATAAGCACAGAAGAAAGAGTCAGAGACTAATATCAATAACAACATAGGATATAATGATGACAGTAACAGTAAATAACTAAAAGGACTTATCATGTTCAGCTCGTTCACATTATAGGAATTTAGACATGCTTCCAAGTATAACAGTTAAAGCCCAACACGAATATGGGAATTTCAATTACTATCTAGCATGAGGAAAATACATCTCTATGGATACATGTCAAATATTCATGTCAAGTTAATGATTTCACAGTGATAACCTCAAGTACTCTCACTCTCAGTTCACTCAAGGTGCCTGACTCAAATGCCGACATCATCACACACACAATCACTCAGCACTGTATGGATGCCTGACATAAATGCCCCTCACCAAAGCACATGTATATATCAATGTGCATGCGCCCGCTGCTGGCATGTCAGACTCCGGAGGGGTGGATCCTTCCCAAGCGCTAATCGATAACCAATAAGGCCTGCTGCAGCATGCAGGATCCAAAATAACACTCTCAACATGGCTCTAAGGCCTACCTTAGTCATCAACCTCTCAAGTCTCAAGGCTCACAATCTTATATCACTCAGCCCCAGCAGTATCACATATGAAAATACAACCACAACATGTGATGTAACAATGAATAATGTACAGAGACTGAGATATAATATGCAAATGAAGAATCATGACTGGGTTTATAATTACAGTTAAAACAGATATCCCAAAACAACAGAAATATCTTCATTAGGTCTCAGTCAAAGAATCACATAGCCTAAATATGATTTCAAGCATGAACCGCAGCTCAGTTAATCAACAAGTAGGGAAAACACGGATATAAAAAGGTATGATAGCAAACAAGTCTGGTAACAGTCTAAAAGTCAACTCGCATCTTAATTACTCCAGTGCACACCTACACGCTCATCACCTAGCATATGCATCACCCAATACATCTCAATAACATGGTTCCCGGGGGTAATTATCCTCCAATCCAAGTTTAGATATGTTACTTACCTGAAAATGTGCAAATCAATACTCCAAAAAACCCTTCCCACACGTATCGGCCTATGAACAACTCGAATCTAGCCACAAACAATTTAATATCATCAAATAAGTTCGTCGGAAACAACTTCAAACAATAAAGCTTTGATCTTTATCAAAATAAAAAATTCAACCCAAAAAGTCAACTCTGGGCTCGCATCTCGGAACCCGACAAAACTTAAAAATTCCAAACACCCATTCAACTACGAGTCCAACCATACCAAAATCATCTAATTTCGAACTCAAATCAACCTTCAAATCCTAAAATTTCATTTAGAAAAGTTTTTTTAGAAATATCCACAATTTCCCCACTTCAAATCACTAATTAAATGATAAAAATAAAGATGGAATTATGAAAAATGGACAAATTTGAGTAAAAAACACTTAACCCGATCCAAATCATGAAAATCCCCTCTAAAATCGCCCAAAACCGAGCTCTATAACTCAATGTGATATAATAACCAAACCCTTGAAAAAGAGTTTTAAAACAATCTGCCCAGGCATTACCCTTCGCGATTGCGGACACTTCCTCGCGATCCTGAAGAAAAAACTTCCAGCTCCTCCAAAAGACTCTACGCGAACTTGAGGCTAGGGCAGCGAACGCGAAGCACAACACACCCTGACACTACGTGAACACGGGCATAGCTTTGCGATCGCGAAGACTTACTGCCAGCCGCTCCAAGTTGGCCTCCCTTCTATGAGAACGCGTGGTGTCACACACGATCGTGAAATCCACTACACCCCAAAGCATCGCGAACGAGATCAGCACTTTGAGAACTTGAAGAACAATCTGCCAGCCTTCAACAATACACTAGTGATCGCACAAGAAGGAAACCAAAATTGAGAACCAGCAATTCCAAAACATGGAGAATTAGCCTGAAACCCATTTGAAACCCATCGGAAACACCCCGAGGCCTTGGGGACGCCATCCAATCACACAAACTAATCCCAAATTGCAGACAAACCTACTTAAGTCCTCAAATCACACAAAATAACATCAAAACTATGAATCGTACCCCAATTCAAGTCTAATGAAACTAATGAACTTTCACCTTCCAAAACTCATGTCGAATCATATCAAATCAATTTTGAATTATCTCAAATTTTGCATGCAAGTCCCAAATGGAACAACGGAACTATGCCAACTCCCGGAACAAAAATCCAAACCCGATATCAATAAAGTCAACTCCCCGATCAAACCTCTCAACCTTCTAAACCTTCAACTTTCCAATTTTCGCCAAAGAGCACCAAATCAACCTACGGACCTCCAAATCAACATCCAGATATACACCAAGTCCAAAAGCACCACACAAATCTATCGAGATTATCAAAACACCATTCCGAAGTCGTCTACACAAAAGTCAAACTCCGATTAACTTTTTCAACTTAAGTTTCCAACCTTGGGACTTAGTGTCCCAATTCACTCCGAAACATCTCCGAAACCAAAGCATCCACCCCGGTAAGTCACATAATCACAAATGAACATATAAGAGGTAATAAATAAGGGGAGAAGGATACAGTACACAAAACGACCGGCCAGGTCATTACATCTAATGACTCGTCTAAGTTTCCTTGTCTATCCATAATTAGGTCTTCCATCAACTGATTGCTCAATTGTCTTACCTTTACATCTCATTTTCGAGTTACCTGGAGGGGTCTCTCTTGTCTTGATTTACTCCTCACACTAGCTTCCTAAGCATTGGAGGTTTGGCAATTCTAGCTGGAAGGTCCTTACTATCTCTTCTCTCCCTTTGGTTTTTACACACCATTTTCGAGAGTAATCACATATTTTTGAAATCTGAATAACTAAAATCTCATTCGCTTCTATCATTTTTGTCGTAATCCTTCTACATGTCTATCATTAAGCGAAACACATTTCTTCCTCAATACTTCAGTAATCATTCAATACGGCTCGTTAACCATTCTCGCATTTCTTACAACCATCATTCGAATGTCCTAAAAACTCTCACCATCACTTGTCCCCAGTAAGCTATTCTCATCCAGAAGGTGTTTGGAATTATAACATGTTGCATAATGAGCCCGAGGGTCCTATCAACCCAATGCCTAGGGCATACTTTAGCTTACTAGCACCACCACATGTAACCCTCGATGGAAAGTGGTAGTACAACTCCTTTACATATGGACAAAGGGCCTATGTCACCTCCTACTACTTCTTGGATGATGCAATCCTTATAAATGTCTTGGGATCACCACTCTTGGTACGTCACCTTACGTGATTTTCTTAAATGTATTAATGGTTACCTGAAAGCCGTCGCAAGATTCGATTGTAGTAACCTATCTCCGCTTAACGATATTATGGTGACCATCCCCCAATTCTCTTAGGCAAGATGCTTTAATTTGGGTGGTGCATACGTAGCGGATTCCTTCTATTTTTGTCTAATTGACGAAGGTCACCATGAAGCGGGTAGATTTTGATGGATTGTTGAATATTCCAATGATGCCTTCCCCACCCTATCCTTATAAATTATCTTCAACTTATAATTCTCCTGCAAACCTAGACTTTCTTACAATCATCAGGGTAACATGATATCGTAGGTCTGGGAACTATCTAGCATAATTATGTGGGAGGAGAGAACAAATTGTATATCTATCACCATAACACGTGATGGCTCCAAATTTTATCAGTCCGCTAACATACAAGCATGATCCTGACTATCGTTTGGATTGGAAGTTCTGTTATGCTTTCTATTTTCATATCCACAACTTATCTCCTTTGGATTATCCTAACCCAGCAATGATACTTTGGAGCCGACTCCTAAAAGTGCAGTGGCAACACTATAGAACACGAAATAGGTCCATACTAAGTTTGCAAGAAATAGATGTCTCGGCAAAAGAAACCATTAATATATGTACACCCATCAGATCACCTCAAACAACATCAAAGCTTGAGGCTTCATCTTCACTCTTGTCCTTATCTCAGCAGCCCAACTTGAGACATCCCCGAATCATGTGATCTTGACTACCACACCAAAAACAACCCCATGAACTCCTACGACATGGGCTGGCATGCGCCCCACCACATTGATTACAAAATGGTTGTGGTGGCCTCACTCGACCTGTACCACACTGACCTTGAGATAGCGATGCCAGCAACCCTGTCTCGGCCTTAAACGAGAACTCTGATCATGCATGCTCTGAGGTGAAGATCTAGACTGCTACCATACAACGACAACTCACCACTACTAAGTAATCCTCTATAGTTACCAACTATCCTGGCCCTCTTTCCTGCCCTACACACTCATCTGGGTCAAATCTTGTAAATATCATAAGTCCCTGGCCAATAAACTCTGAGTCTATGAGCTCCCTAACGCTTCAAGGGTCTATGGCTATCAGATGCTCTAGGGTGGCCCATGCCTGGAAGGAAATCTAATTGTGTCAATATCTGCACCACTCTTCTTACCTCCTGATCAGATGAAGCCGGTGGAGAACTGATGATATGAGAGCTTCCCTCAGCTCCCTTAGTACTATTGGAGTTGGAGATATATGGGAAGGTGACTCACTCAGATCCTCTGATGGGTCTATCTCATAGAGGGCATGCTAACCGCATCCCCTCTCGACCCTTCCTTAATCTCCCAGCTAGCCACCGCCCTTCTTGAAAATGGCATCACTGTACGACCTACATCAGAACATATGTTAGAATCAACTCCTATGACTCAACTCTAAAACACGATTTTAGATATGAAAGAAGGGTAACCAACTCCTAAATTCCATGTAGCCTCGTGATTATAAATGTGGTGCACAACACATCCATAAACAAGACTCTACTAGACACGACTTGTAGACTCCCTAGGATAGACCTACATGTGGTCTCGCGAAACCCGAGTCTCTCTACTCTGACGTCGTATTGAAAAATGGTTTAATAGAAGACTAGACTCGTACACCTTTCATTTGGTTGTTGGATCACCCCATAACTCCAAGTAGATTGAGAGAAAAGTGCAGAGACATTTGACCCAAATTTCAGCAAACTTATGAACGTAACTTGCAGTTACTTTTCCCAGCTTTTATTTTACAGCTTGATTGACTTCAAAACTTGTCATATGACTATTGTATTATTCAAATACCACATAACAAGACCTTATAGCATATTAAGCCCTCCTAGTCTTACCCCAAAAGTAGGGGCTATTACGATCCACTTTTCTTCGGCAAACTTCGTCGAAAAGATTTTTTTTTTTGACTCGTTTAATCTCAAAACCTTACGGCACTAAATTCTTGTTTAAAAAGTTCCTTAAACTTATAGGGGCATCATAACCTCTCCGAGTTTATGTTAGTTAACTAGCAATGAAATCGACGTACAGAATACGAGGTGTAACAATATATTATTAAGTGCAAGTAAAAATTACTTACTCTTAAAGTAGTGGTGATTCTCCCCAAAAATCGCCTATTCTCAAGCTTCAAATCTCAAAAATGGTGAAAAAATGAGCTAAACTCGAAATACATAACCCGCCAGCCATCTTCGCATTTGCACCCAAAAATCTCACATCTACAAGCAACCCCACTTTTGAGTGCAAAGTCTCGCTTTTGCGCCCAGAGCCTCAGGCTCCCCTCCACATCTGCGACCAACACATTCACATCTGCGATAATGCAGGTGCGACAACAAAACCACAAGTGGGATCCTCACAGAGCATTTAAATCTCTGTGTCTACATGCTTCCAATCTCCAGGTCTACCTTCGTAGGCGCACATCATTCTTTGCTGATACGGCTTTTACACCTGTGCACTCCAAATCACACGTGCGTCCAACCATAAGAACTGGATCCTTCGCAATGTGATTCAATCCGTCATAGGTGAGACCATTGCACCTGTGTACCTTCCTTTACAGGTGCAACGCACCAGAAACCATAAATTCCCAAACCACTCCAAATTGGTTTGAAACCATCCTGAAACACATCCGGGCCCCGTAGGCCCCCGCCGATCATACAACAAGTCCGTATACCTAATTCAAACTTATTCAAATACTAGAAACACCAGGAATAACATCAAAACTAAGAATTGAAGATAAAAATTCTATCCTTAACTTTCAAACTTTCCAGCATCTCCAAATGCGTCCGAGTCATACTTTAACATTTCATATCACAACGAAACTTCGCACACAAGTTCATATCAAACATTAGGGCCTGTCTAATGTTTCAAAACCACAATAGGAGTCCAATTACACCAATGACCACTTCAGATCAATCTTATGAACTCTCCAATTCTTCACATTGCCAACCTTCGACAAATAGAGGCAAAACCTTGTAGGATATCCAAATCAAATTAGAACATATGCCCAAGTACAAAATCATCACGAACTTATTGAAATTATCGAATCACCAATTCAAGGTCGTCTACTCAAAATTCAAACCTTGGTCAAATCATATAACTTAAGTTTCCAAAAATGGAACAAGTGATCCAATTCACTCTCAAACCTTTCTGAAACTAAACCAACTATTCCTGCAAGTCACAAAACATCAAAATAAATTATAGAAAGCAATGAATAAGGGAAAAAAGGCTCTAATACTCAAATCAACCGGTCGAGTGATTATTTCTCCCTCTCTTAAACAAATGTTCATCCTCGAACAGATTTAAAATCATAGCTGAGATGCCAAAAAGATTATGCTCGATCTCCCAGGTCACTTCTTCGACTAGTTGACCTCTCTACTAGACTTTTATCACTACAATCTCCTTCGACCTCAACTTCCAAACCTGCCTATCCAGCCCTGCTACTCCTTGTAAGCCAGATTCTCATTGACCTATACTGATTGAAATCTCGCACATGTGACCTTTCATCGTGATACTTTTGGAGCGTAGAAACATGAATCGTAAAGAAAGTCTATAAGCTACCTCACCAACTCCTGAAAACCCTCAAATGGACCAATATACCTAGGGATCAACTTTCCTTTTTTCCCAAACTGCACCACCCCCTTCATAGGCAAAAGTCTAAGAAGTACCTTCTCTCCCTCCATAACATCACAAACCTTTTTAACAGGCATAACTCTTTTGCTTGGACTGTGTTGTATGAAGCCTCTCCTAAATAAACTTTACCTTCTTAAAAGAATTATGTACCAAATTTATACCCAACAACCTAGCCTCACCAGAATTAAACCAACCAATAGGAGAATGGCATTATCTACCATATAAAGCCTCATATGGAGCCATCTGAATACTAGACTATTAGTTATTGTATACAAACTCCGCCATAGTAGGAACTAATCCCAATGACCTCCAAAATTTATAAAATAGGCTCTCAACATATCATCAAGGTATATGGATAGTCTTCTCAGACTGACCATCTATCTATAGGTGTAATGACCCAACCGATCATTTTGTGTATTTGAGCTTCATTCCCCTACTTTCTGCTTCCCGTATGTTTGTTTATTTTTAATCACTTGCGGGGAAGGTTTGGTTTGGTTTTAGAAAGGTTACAGAGTGATTTGGAATACTTAGTCTCATTTTTGGAAGCTTAAGTTGCTAGAGTTGACCACGATTAAATATTTGAGTAAACGACCTCAGAATTGAGATTTGATGGTTTAGTTTAGTTTGTATGGTGATTTTTGACTTGGGAATATATTTAGATTTAGATTTGGAGATTTCTTAGAAGGTTTTGGTTCTGTTTGCCATAATTAGCAATTTAAAGAATTAGAGAATTCATAAGTGATAAATGGACCTTGGGCTTAACTTAACTCCAAAAGCTAGCTTATGAGGTGAGGATTTCCCAAGACCATATAAGGAGACCAAGGACCTCAAATCCCTTCAATGTGGGAAAACTCAACACCCCTCACTCCCAGGCCTGCAAATTGGAGCATGGACAACATAAATGGGGCCTTAACATCGGTAACAATAATTGGGATTAGCCTGGCTATGATACCATGATAAATGGACTTTAGTTCTAACTCAACCCCAAAAACTGTATTATAAGGTGAGGACTGCCCAAGACCATATAAGGAGACCAAGGACCTCAAGTCCCTCCAATATGGGACAACTCAACAATAATTTTGACTTATAGTTTACTTTGATGTTATCGGGTTCCACTAAGTATTTCAGGACTCTATATAGGTTTCTTAGTTGATTTGAACATTTTTTCAAAGTTTGGTTGTGATACGAAGTGTTTAGCATGAATCAGACGCTTGGTTTAAAGATTAGAAGTTCTTGAATTTCAAGCTGTTCAACTTGTGGTTTTGTCACGACCCAAACCAAAGGGCCTTGACGGGCACCCGGTGCCTAACTCAACTGAGTACCAACTTAGCGTATCCTTCTTATCACACCATCATGGGTAAATGAACCAGAATTAAACATAAGAGAATGTTTGGCATAGGACGATCCAACATGGTATACAAACTTATACATGTGACAAACGGGCCTATAAGACCGAAATGATTATTTGTACAATCAAAATCTAGGCTGACAAGGCCATACAATCATCAATATATATATGACATCTACCTACAAGCATCTAAGATTACATAAGCGTCATAAAGATTGGGACAGGGCCCCGCTATACCAATCAATACATGTCTAAAGTATACTGACCAAATTGGGACATTCGGAGCAAGTGGAGTGCACCAACACCTTTCGCTGCTGATAGGCTACTAGGAGGACTGCCAACCTGCCTACCGAGACCTGCGGGCATGAAACACAGTGTCCCCGGGCAAAAGGGACGTCAGTACGAATAAAGTACCGAGTATGTAAGGCATGAAAATCAGTATATAAAAGACATGAAAGAAACATGGAGTAAAGGACTCGACCTATAAGTGTGAACAACTATGTAAATCATGAAAATATTTATAATGTCATGCATATGCATATAAATGTCATACCATTCATAGGTGTCACGACCCAAGCCGGAGGGCCGCGACCGGCACCGGACCCTACTCAACGGGCGCCGGCGTACCCTTCATCTAACTTTCCTTATTATCTATAAGGCTTGTCATATGCATATAATCTCGAATAATAATTATAATGAACCGAGACGTCATGCCATGATACGAACATACTTATATACATAATATGGCCCATAAGGCTAAAATGCAAAACCATAAAATAAAATATATACATTTGCCGACAAGGCAATTCAACTGTACATAAGCCAACCCATTACTTATCTATGCATAAATTGACACTTGTCTATGAGCTTCTACAAAAACGTACATAATGTAACCTACGTCGGAACAGGGCCCCAACGTGCCCATAATGCCTACAACAAAATGCATACCAAGACTGTGGCAAGTCCGAAGGATGGATCTCGCCAATATCCGCTGAACTGGACAACCTACTGTAGTGGGGGAGCCTCGTCTATCTGTCAGTCCGGACCTGCAGCACGAC
>MCJB01049428.1:0-40492 GCA_002018475.1 Nicotiana obtusifolia
CAGCAGAGGAGGAACAAGAGCAGGCAGACATCGAAAAGGCCATTGAGCGATCATTAGCAGATAAGGCTGCCAGGAGATGGCCACCAACGGGAGAAGCTAGCAGCTCAGCAGCTCCGGATCAGCCCAACACTTCTCCTCCACCGCATGCGGAGTCCTAGGCTACTGCATCTCTTCGCGCATTTGCGCCACCAAGGAGCCCCTCGTCCTTTATATATGTTTTTTTTTATGCATTGGGGACAATGCATGTGGTTAAGTTGGGGGTGGTAGCCTTATATTCCGGTTTTGTATGTATATTTGTTTTGTCTGTATATTTGATTTATTTGTGAGCATGTTTAGTGACATTTGATACTTGTACATTATATAGTAATGATTTATGATTCATGTGTATATGTAGTTATAATTAAATAGTTAGCAATAAATTCCCCTTATTTTTTCTTTTGCCGGGTTCTTTTTCAAGGGTGTAATAGTAGAACCGGGCCTTTAAATATGAAGTATATTGACCAGGATGGTACATCTGTTGAAAATCAAGTATGTAAACATATGTGAAGAATAGACCCTTATAACAAATCAATTAGGTGGATTTGAGGCTCGCTCAGTAACTCTAGGTCTACTTAGAATTGTGTATGTGTACACGAGGAAAGCCTCGAATTACTAAATGTGAACTCCAAAGCTGTAAACTATGTTAACCGAACAGTTGATGTGCCAATGTGTGTGAGCTCCTTGTTTTGATAGTTCTTGTGTTTTCTGCTTCCATCTAGAACTTGCCCGGTTGGTTTTTCGTTGCCTATCCTACGTACACTGAGTTAGAGAAATGATCTTAGGCTTTCTTTGATTAGTGATGAAATCTTTCTAGCCTTTTCATCTTACCTGTGCATAATGAATATCACTAGTGCCCTATTTGAGCCTTGTAGCCTTTTCCTTGGCCTCTGCATTACAAACTTATCCCATTCGTAAAACATGATCTCTCTTGAACCCGTTCCTCCTTGAACATTAAGAACATTGCTAAAAGTTTAAGTTGGGGGTGTGGGTCAACATGAAAATGGGCAAGGTTGTGAAATGAGACTGGGACCCCGTACCTCAAAAGCTCATGTGAATCTATGGAAGCTTCAATATGAAAAAAAAAAAAGAGAAAAAGAAAAAAAAACAGAATTTTTTTTTATATGTGTGTTGTCATAAAGGAGCTTGAGAATCAAATAAAGAGGTATGCAAGTGGGGTCTAATGTGGTAACGTAAGTCCATTGAGGCCATGGGGTAAAAAAGGAACAAAAGGTTAAACGAAAGAAGCGTGTAATTAGTGTTCAAGGAAGAAGTAGCCACTATTATCTAAATATATATCCTACCTTTCCTTAAACTAACATTACAAGATTACAAAGTCCTTATGTGATCTCTAACCGAGTGTTCCTATAACTAGGCGATGAATTAAAATAAGGGCAAGCCTATGGCATGGCATGTGGTGACACTTGAAATTCTGTTCTAAGAGTGAGTGTACTAGTACTTTTGTCCCTTTGGTTTGCTATGATAAATATTGTGAGAGTGGGACTTTCTTTCTAGTGAGGGCACATACACTGCTACGTTGATAGTAAGTTGAGCTTTCAGTAAAGCATAAGTATATTCAGCTGAAGGTAGCCTTTAGTTACTCTGTTGAGGCTCAAAGCTCACTAATTGATTGGTTGTCTTTGAACAATTTAATGATTCAAAGAGGGGTACAATGTTCAAAGGGTTATGCTTGAGATGTTAACAACAAACACCGTCCATGGTCAGTATTGCTTCATATTTGATAAGTAGAGTCTAGATTAGGATAGTATCGTTTTAGTTGCTTGAGGACAAGCAAGAGTTTAAGTTGGGGGTGTTGATGTGCCGGGTAATTTCGTCACATTTTGATACTATTTGCTTAAAGTTTAACTTGTTTAACTTGTTAATTATCACGATATTTACGTAATTTTAGTGTACTTGCAGTGTATTGAGTGAAGGAATCCAGAAGTATGGAAAAGAAGTAAAAAAGCCAGCTAAAGACAAGAAAAGAGGTCAGGAGCTTCGCAGATGTAAATATGCGATCGCAGAACAGATATGCGAGTCGCATACTCTACAGGTAGATCGCAGATGAAGACAGAACTTTAGGCCAACTTTCAGGTCGAGAATGCGGTTGCAAATGTGACCGCAAAACAGGAATGCGAACCGCGAATTGGTCTGGTGGAATCGTAAACATGAACAGAGTTCTGGGTGAAAGTTAGTGTGAAGAATGCGATCGCATAGTCAGCATGCGAACCGCTAATCCAGATGCGACGAGAGCAAAACTGGCTGGTGTGATTTGCGACGGATGATGAAGATTTGCGAACCACATTCCTGTTCGACGACAGAAATGCGGTTCGCATTAGTTCAACGAGGGCAAAGCTGACCGACATTCGCCTCGGGTTTTGGGCCTCTATAAATAGGTTTTATAGGGTTTTGTGAAGGTATTCTTGTCAGAACTTAGAGTACAAAGTACGGCTTTGATTATTTTCGAATTCTTAGAAGCTTTTGGTGATAAAAAACCCTCTATTTTTGTAAGATGATATCAATTACTCTTTCTTGTTCTTTAATTATAAGCATGTGTAGCTAAACTACAAACGGTAAGGTTGTGAACCCTAGAGGGGTAGAATGTTATTGAGAGTTTGATATTGAATCCAATTTCGAAAGAAGCTTGATATTTATTTATTTCTTGTTCTTCAATTAATCGTTAGTGGTTGCAAACATTAACGAATGTCAATTCACGCTATCTTATCTTGGAAAAGTGAGATAGAGTTTGGTAGAGATAAATAACAAAAATTCAGGGCTTTAAACCTTGTTTAACGAAATCACTTAGGAATAAGTAGATTTTAATTTGGCGAATAATTGGTTGTTCTTAAGATCGACTCTTTTGTATTCGGGAGAATCATAAGAGGATACATTATCCAAGTATTGGGAAATATTGGATAAATACATTAAACACCAATTGCATATCAAGAACGGAATTCAATATCAATATCAAGAACATTCTACTACATTAAGGGGAACACAACCTTGGTTTCTTAAAATTCATAATTCTCACGTTCAAACTATTCTTAAACATTAGTTCTCAGTTTTCCTTTCTTACATATTAAACACTTCTTTATTTTATTTGGCTACTTGATAGAATTACGACTAAGTAAAGTATTACATTAATTGGACAATAGTTTCACGCCTATTCCCTGTGGGATTCGACCCCAACCTCGTTGGGTTACTATATCTGACATCGATCGCTTACACTATTGTTAAGGTGTAATTTAAGCGAATCAGTGGGCGTCCTATATCATTAAAAGATAATGTAACCAGGGGTTGATACACTGTATTACTACAAGAAAATGTAACTAGGGGTTAGTATCCTGTATTATTGATTAACTACTGAATCCCTTTAGGCGAAAAGGTTCTACTTGAGTCAAGATACGTAAAACAATCTGAGAGAAGGGTACTTCTTCCCAGAAATATGAGGTGGATCCCCCTAGGCGAAAATGTTCTACCTGGGTTAAGTTCCCCCTAGGCGAAAAAGTTCTACCTGGGTTAACCTACGTAAAACAGCCTGAGCAAAGAGTACTTCTACCCGGAAATATGAGATGGATCCTCCTAGATGAAAAGATTCTATCTGAGTTAAGCTAGATAAAACAGCCTGAGCGAAGAGTACTTCTATCCAAAATTATAAGCTGGATCCCCCTAGGCGAAAAGGTTCTACTTGGGTTAAGCTACGTAAACCAGCCTGAGTGAAGAGTACTTCTACCTGGAAATATGAGCTAGATCCCCCTAGGCGAAAAGGTTCTACCTGGGTTAAGCTACGTAAAACAGCCTGAGCGAAGAGTACTTCTACCCAGAAATATGAGCTGGATCCCCCTAGGCAAAAAGGTTCTACCCGAGTTAAGCTACAAAAATGGAAGGTATGAACATTAATGATGCATGTTGAAAATAAAAGAGATGGAGATTTGAGGAACTTACCTTTGGTAATCTTCGTTCTTTCAAAATCATCATTTTGCACTGCTTTGTTCCTGCTTCAAACAAAGAAATATTTTTGAGTTTTCAAAGTGGTGGTCGGTTTGTGGCCTTGATGCCTTGAGTAGTTTGAATTTACGGCCACTCCACTGTCGAAGAACTGATTCTGTCAGTGTGGTACGAAGGTGCTCAGATACTCTGTATCGCTTTCTGGAGACCTCGGCTTTCTAACGTAGCCCCCGACTGCTTCATACCCGAATGTCCACGGTACGGCTAACCCTTGCCCCTAAGGCAAGGCAATTTTTTCCTTTAAAATCACACTTAGTTTGTCTTGCACCCAATATCCGTTTGTGTCCGTAGTGCTTATCAACTTTTCCCCTGAAGCAAGTCTTGCTTAGGCAACCTTTTTGATTTTTTTGAGAAACTTTGCTCTTCTTATCCAAAGAGATCACAGATTGATTCGTGCCTTCGTTAATGCCGTATATGCCCCAAATTGTGCTTGGTATCACGGGGAAACTGTAGCCAGCTTTGCAACCATTTCTTTGCTTTATTTTTATGCGAGATTAGACCAAAAGGGACTCAAAGAAAATTATGGATAAAAATAGAAGAATAATTGAAAGTGAAAAATAACTGTGTTTAAACAAAAGGTGTCCCTTTCGGGGAGAGGAATAGGGAGACTTATCTGGCGGTGTGTGCTGACTTCAAATCATGACATACATTTTGGACTGGACACTTGATCCGTCTGAGCCGTCTAATTCTCAAAATCTATCGCAAACGTTCATCTTGAAACTGTCTTAGTTGTGCTCATCCCGGAGTATCAAAGACCCTCATTCGGTTAGTAGCGCCCTTTGCGGGTTTTCGCTAACTGGCTCTCTCATTTTTCTACTCACCGTCGCCTTACGGTGCCCATATAGGTTTTCAGCGGTAAGATACTGCGTGTGGCTGGTTATCCAAAACCTTGGCATGGTGACTTCAACATTCTTAGAGATTGATCAGAAGGTCTTACGGGAAAAGGTGAAAAGAATCTTGAACTGAATTACAACTTTTGGAACCTTTTTATAAAATTACCATAAAAGTAAAACAAACTTCTGCGCCAGGTTTGGAGTATTGGGGATGTGGATTTTTTATTGTGATGGGACCGAACCTAGGGTAAGGCTGCCTACGTATCCTTTCGGAATCAGGTCGAACGTTGTTCACTGACTCAAAAGATTTGTTTTTGTTTTTTTTACAAGTACATAAGTTCCAAAAAGACAAATACGGCTCAAAAAGGGTTAACAAAAGGGTGACACCTATTTGGGGATAGTGAGCAATGATAGCCTTCGTTATCTCAATTTGAGAAAATCATGTGTGAAAGTTCTGCGGTGGGTATATATCAAACATAATATCTTTTGACTGCATCTGCGTTTATAGTCATGTCAGGTACTCGTCCTTATTCATCTACCAAGTGCAAGAACCTTTTTGGTAACACTTTCTTGATGATGTAGGCTCCTTGCTAGTTCAGGGCGAACTTTCCTTTAGCTTCTACCTGGTGCGGAAGGATGCATTTTAAAACGAGTTGGCCTAACTCAAAGTGCCTTGGGCGCACTTTGTTGTTATAAGCACGTGCCATTTTTTGCTGGTATAACTGGCCAAAATACACTGCTGCTAGCCGTTTTTCATCAATCAACATTAGCTGTTCTTACTGGGTCTCGACTTACTCAGTGTCTTCTATCTCTGATTCAACAATGATTCGGAGAGGGAATTTCGACTTCAGCCGGTATTACAACTTTCGTTCCATATACCAGTAGATAAGGAGTTGCACCAACAGATGTGCGAGTAGTCGTGCGGCATCCCAAAAGAACAAAAGGTAACTTTTCATGCCATTGCCTGGACCCTTGGATCATCTTATTGAGAATCTTCTTGATGTTCTTGTTTGCCGCTTCAATAGCTCCATTGGCTTTTCGTCGATAAGGGGTAGAATGGCGATGCAGAATTTTAAATTGCTCGCATACCTCCTTCATCATATGACTATTTAGATTGGCTACGTTATCAGTGATAATGATCTTTGGGATACCAAAGCAACAGATTATGTTGGAATGAACAAAGTCTACCACTGCTTTCTTGGTCCACCCACTTGGTGAAGTAATTAATGGCGACCAAAATGCATCTATGCTCATTTGAAGACTTTCGCTCGATGGGCCCATTAACATCCATTCCCTAAGCAACGAAAGACCAAGGAGAGGACATGGGATGCAATTCCGACGGAGACGAGTGAATCAGGTTGCGATGAATCTGACATTGGTGACACTTGCGAACAAAACTGAAGCAATCTCGCTCCATAGTAAGCCAATATTACCCTTCCTGCAGAATATTCTTCGCCAAGATATATCCATTCATGTGAGGTCCACATACCTCTGAATGCACTTCACTCATGATCTGCTCAGCTTCTGTGGCATTTATGCATCTCAATAACTTCAAATATGGGGTCCTTTTGTACAAGATTTCCCCATTTAGGAAGAAACCACTACGAGCCGCCTTATAGTTCTTTTTTGATGTCCCTTGGCATGCTCTGGGTATTCCCTTGTTTTCAGGAATCGTTTTATGTCATGATACCATGGTTCACCATCTGGTTCTGTCTCAATCGTATTGCAGTAACCGTGTAAATTCCGAACTTGGATTTCTTGTGGATCAATATGAGTGTTGCCTGGATAACGGAGCATCGAGGCTAAGGTAGCCAAGGCATCGACTAGCTCGTTATGAAACTCAAGAATGTACCTGAACTCGATGGATTTGAATCTTTTACTCAGGTCTTGCATACATTGTCTGTATGGAATAAGCTTGATGTCTCGAGTCTTCCATTCGCCTTGGGCTTGCCAGATAAGCAAGCCGGAATCTCCCATAACCAATAGTTCATGCACATCCAGATCGAGGGACATTTTTAGACCCATGATACAAGCCTCGTGTTCTATCGTATTATTGGTACAGAAGAAACGAAGTTGGGCTGTTGCGGGGTAATGCTGTCCAATAGATGAGATGAGGATTGCCCCGATCCCAACTCTTTTGATATTGACAGCCCCATCATGTTATCGCATAACGCATCCAAAGAAATTATCCATCACCGATAGATACAAAAACAAAGGCCTACCACGTTCAGGTGGGACAAGTACATGGGGTTTTGATAGATAATCTTTGATCCTGTCAAAAGCTTTTTGGCAATCATCCCTTCACTTGATAGCAACATCCTTTTTCAGCAACTTAAAGATGGGCTCGCACGTGGTTGTGAGCTGAGCAATGAACCTACTGATGTAGTTCAACCTACCGAGCAAACTCATGACTTCGGTTTTGTTCTTCAGGGGTAGCAGATCGCGAATGGACTTTATCTTAGATGGATCCAATTCGATGCCTCTCCGGCTGACTATAAAACCGAGGAGTTTCCCAGAAGGGACCCTAAATGCACACTTGGCTGGATTGAGCGTGAGGTCATACCTTCACAGCCATTCGAAGAACTTTTCCAGATCGCGCACGTGATCAGCCTGTGTCTTTGATTTTATGATGATATCATCGACATATACTTCAATATCTTTGTGCATCAAGTCGTGAAAAATGGTGGTCATGGCCTCACTTAAGTTGCCCTTACATTCTATAAATTGAATGGCATGATCCTGTAACAATAAGTACCCCATGGAGTGATGAGAGCGGTCTTTTTTGCATCATCCTTATCCATTAGAATCTGGTGGTACCCAACATAGCAATCCACGAACGATTGTTTCTCATTCTTTGCGCAATTATCTATAAGAATGTGGATATTTGGTAAAGGAAAATTATCCTTAGGACTTGCTTTGTTCAGGTCTCTGTAATTAACACAGACTCTAATTTTTCCATCCTTCTTTGGCACATGCACAACATTTGCCACCTAGGTGGTGTATCGGACGACTCTGACCATATTAGCGCTCAATTGCTTCATAATTTCCTCTTTGATTTTATCACTCATGTTCGTTTTAAATTTTTGTTGCTTTGGAATGGTGGAAAGTCAGGGTACGTGGGAAGCTTATGAACCACTAGATCATCACTTAAACCCGCATATCATCATAAGACCAAGCAAACACATCTTTGCATTCAAATAAAATCTAAATCAGGGCATCTTTTGTTTTTTGTTCTGTGATGCTTATCTTTGTTTCTCTGTCTTCAGGACTTCCCATGTTAATTGACTCAGTTTCATTGAGGTTGGGCTTAGGCTTGTTTTCAAATTGTTCCAATTCTCTTTTTATTTTCTCAGCAGCCTCATCTTAATTATATTCAACCTCTTGATGCATTATTTCAAAATTAGACAGTTTTTTAAGATCTAGACGTGAATTCCACATAAATGTCATGTTATTAAAGCCGATATTATCGGAATTTAAATAGAGACAAAATAACATGAATTAGAAAAAAGGAAAATATAATGAACTTAATACGAAACTTAACTGCATTTCGCTGAATTTGAAAGGATATAAGGGATAACATCAAAACAAAACAATCATACTGAGACATTTGGACGATTACAACACTGAAAGTAACCCAAATACAAAAAAAAGCTGCAAAAGCGAATTACCAAGACTCCTTCCTTGTGGGGAGAGGAGTTGCTTCCTAGTTGTTGAACATGGTGTTTGGGCCAATTAGTTGCATATCGGCACAACTAGTGCCTTCACTAGCCTGGATCATATTCACTTCAGAAAATATTTTGCTGAGGCCCCGGCAAATTTCATCAACGTTTTCCTGTGCCGAGGAATTTTAACCCTCTTGGAGTCGTTGACAAAAGTGTACAAAATGTGAGGGATAGGTTGCTGCAAGACCCACCTATGCTTTTTGCGGTTTTTGGCTTTGTCTTCGTCTACTTGTGTTGGCCTGAAGCCTAAGCCAAAAGTACCCTTGTTACTGAAGGGAAATATGGGTTCCGAATCCTTGCAATGATTCAAGCCTTTTCCTGGCTCATAACCTTGTCTCTGTATAAGTGCAGCCATCATTACAGATGTGGCAGAAAGACGAGGATGCAAAATGGGATTTCCTTCCTCAACATGGTCCACAATAACCACTTCGAAAGCCTGATAAACAATGGACTCACACCCTTCCTTGGCCTCAATACACTGGATTAACGGGTTTTTATAAATGAATGACTCGTCTTCTCCGTGAATAATAATTTCCTGCATGTCATGTTCGAACTTGAGCATCTGATGCAAGGTGGATGGCATTGCTCGAGCCATATGGATTTATGGCCTTCCAAGAAGAAAGTTATAAGAAGTTTCCATGTCCACTACTTGGAACACAAATTCAAAATCAACCAGCCCAATTGTCATGGTTAGGTGGATCTCCCCAATGGTATCTCTCGCTGAGCCATCAAAAGCTCGAATGCGGACATTGCTGGGTCGGATTCAGTCTGTATTGATTTGCATGATTTGCAAGGTAGAGAGAGAGAATACATCTACTATCGAGCCTCCATCAACCATGCTCGCTTTACGTAGTGCTCCTCACATTTGACAGTCAGATGCAAAGCCCTATTGTGCCCGGCTCCCTCTTCGGGGAGTTCATCATCAGTAAAGGAGCATCTGTTCACCTCAAAAAATCTGTTGGCCATCTTCTCTAACTGATTCATTGTGGTTTTCTCTAAGACATGTGCCTTGTTCAGGATCTTAATTAGCATACGCGCATGCTCTTTTGAATTTATGAGCAGAGACAACAAAGAGATTTGAGTGGCAGTCTTTCTCAACAGATTAATGATTGAATAATCCTGAATTTTTATCTTTTTCAAAAACTCTTCCGCCTCTTCTTCTGTGACTGGTTTCTTATTAGCATTTGGCCTTCTCTGATTTGCTTAGCCTTCCTCAACTCTTCTGGAGAGTAACACCTCCGCGATCGAGTCAAACATTTAGTTTCCTCCACTGCTTCTATGATTTTCTTGCCTTTGTAGGTCATCACAGTTTTGTTGTAGTTCCAAGGAATGGTTTTCATGTTTGTCACATGGGGATGTATGGCGGGCTTGATTATGATGGGCTCTGTTATCTCCTTCGTACCACCCTGATTCTACCTTGTGATGGGGTGGCGTCTAAGGACATACAACCTCGGACTTGGAACATTGTAGTGAACTTCTAACCTCGAGACCTTGGGAATAAATAAAGTTACCTTTTCTAAGCTCGAGGCGTCTTTCACAATCAACAGCGCATCTCGGCTTGGACTTACTTTCAGTTTGGTTCCCTCTTAGATCGTTCCCACTGTCATTTCTGCTCGACCAACCAGCTCGTATTCTTGATCTCGGCCAATCATTCTCACAAAATAAACATTAATGTGTGGTGGCAACGGGTTGTTTGTCACATTAGGAGGGTCCTCGCCATTTGTCACTACAATCAATTTTTTAGCAGTGAGTCCTTCTATGGCTCTTTTTAGAGTCCAACAGTCATCAGTGCTATACCCCGAGGCACCTGAATGATTCACATCTAGCATTTGCTTGAAATCCATATGAATCGGGATGCATATGGTGGGGAGTGATGGGTCCAATCACGCCCATCTGCTTCAACTTCTGGAACATACTAGAGTATGATTGAGCTAATGTCGGCCTCTAATCTCGACCATAATCCTTCCTGGGACGAGCATTGTAGGGTGCCCAAAAATTTTGCTGCTGAGGTCGGGGGATCCTTGGAGTTGGTGCCCGTACCTGTTGATTGGGAGGCCAAGCATAAGATTGAGCATTAAACACGGTATTATTTCGTGGGCCCATTGAGTATTGAGGAATTGGCAGGGGATAATAATGTTGAGGGTAGCTGGATTTCCCCTGCTGAACTTGCACATAAGGGTGTGATGCCCCTCTTTGAACTTCCCTGGATCCCGAGGTCATCATGCACCCTTCACTCTCCTCTTTCTATTTGCCAAACTTCCCGGCCCATTTTGGATTGCTTGGATGGTGGCTTTGAGAGCAGCTTGTCTTACAATTCTGCCAATCTTGAGGCTATTTTTCATCATCTTCCCTATTTTGATTGCTTCAGCAAAAGGTCTACCCATCGCGGACATCATGTTCTGAAAGTAATCAGGCTCTTGAGCCTCCAGATAAATAGTGACCAACTCGTGGTTATCCATGGGTGGCTTAACTCTAGCCGCTTGCTCCCTCCACTTGATGGCATACTCCCTAAAGCTTTCAGTCGGTTTTTTCTTCATATTGGACAGAGAATTGCGATCTGATACAATATCAATGTTATACTGGAATTGTTTGATGAAGGCCTGGGCCATGTCGTCCTAGACATGCCAGTGAGAGATATCTTGGTCAATGAACCATTAAATGAGGCTACCCCCACAAGACTTTCCCCAAAATAAGCCATCATCAATTCTTCTTTTCCACCTACACCCCTCAGATGGTTGCAGTACCTTTTTAAGTGCGCGATAGGGTCGCTGTGTCCATCATACTTCTCAAATTTTGGGGTCTTGAACCATGGTGGAAAATGGATGTGAGGGAACATGCATAGATCACTGAATGAAACACTTTGGAGAGTCTGATTGTATGGAGACGAGACCCTGAAAGCCATATTTGGAGAGTAGTATTGGCCATCATAAGCATGAGATGGTGGCTCGTTATTTGGCCTCTTCACAGGAGGTGGTGGCAGGATTGTATATACCGGCGCACCAGACACGACAAGAAGGGTGTTCCTGACTGGTGCAGCTGGAGGTCGCACATTAGAGGTACCAGGAGCGGCATGGAAGCTATAGTTTGGCACATACCCTGCTAGTAGAATGTGATCGCTCGTTGCATGGAGCGGTGGTTGAGTAGCCAGGGGTATGGTGGAAGTTACTTCTGAGGGAGGCTGACCGGAGACCCAAGCCTGATACACATCAGACAGTTGCTGTTTCAATCTTCTTACATCCTCCGACTCTTGCTCAACTGGCTGACCCTCGGGGTCGTCATTGACCAACTCGATTTCATCATTGTTAGCCATTGCTACCTTTCCCTTAGATCTGGTGAAGTAATGATGTGTTTCCAATTTCACCACAAACCAATCACCTTAAGCTTACTATATAAGAGACAACAAACGTGATAGGGTTAGCATTTTACAGATATGAATCACACGTAATATGCCATGCTCCTAACATTATCATCATTTCTAACATGATTTTGGAAGGCTTTAGTTTCATTTCGGTTTATAATGTTGCTTCTTATTGACGCTCTTATTTTCTTCTCTCTCTTTTTCATTTTTCTTTTCACTTGCCTCATTTTGATCCCTCATTTTAGAGTTGTTTAAAAATATCTTTATTGAACCTTTCGGGGGCTGCCTACGTATCACGTCGCCGCATGAATCAGATCATTACGTAGTTTAGGGACATGACTGTTTTTTTAATATTTACAAAAACAAAAATCTTTTTGGTTCATTTTTGAATTTTACTAAAACAAAAACCTTTTCATTGATTTTCAAATTATTTTTTTCTGATTTTTTTTTATACAAGACTAAAAGCAAAAATTACATAAAGACAAACATTTAAACAAGACCAGAATCAACTCAAACAAACTTTTTAAGAAAGAAAAAAGGCAAAACAACAAGACTCAAAACACCAAAAGACTCTTACAGACTCAAAGACAACAAATGAACTATCAAAGTAGACTGCCAAGTAAAGAAGACTCTGATCTCTGCAGTAGAATCCACCGGCATCACTGTAGTCCAGGAACTTATTCCTGCGGCTAACCCCCAACATCGCGGTATATCCTCTCTAAGTCTGAAGATATGTGACGGGCGTCGTTTAGTGATACTTCTGCAAACTGCTCAAGCGTTATATCCTGGCAACTCCTGCATGCTTGGGAGGTATATGTGGCTACCTCGAGCATCTTTCCTTTAATGTGCTCCTGAGCCAAATGCAACTCTTGATTTCACCGGCCACGGGTTTCGGCTAGATCCAGCACATCATGCTCGCGCTCCAAGGCCATATCTCTCTGGCGCCGAACTTCTAGTGGCTCCTCCTCTAACTGATTGATCACCGTTTTGTAGTGATGTCTTTCTATTTCAAACTCTGTGATCTGGCGCTCCATACATGACTCAATTCCCTCTAACTGATACTTTAGACCTTGGATTAATGGAGCTAAACCTCTGCGCTCATGATCACGGACCACCTTGAATTGGGCTTCTTTTTCTTGTTGTTGTTGAACGGTTGTGACTTTGTTTTCTTCCAAATCTGGGCCATAAGTGCTTGCTTCTCTAGTTCCCACTGAGCCCTCTCGTTCTCGAAAGCATCATATTGCAGATACCTGTCCACTTTAACGATGCCGAGATCTTCTTATAGTGCTCCAAAGGTTGAATCACAATCTTTTTTCATCTCTTCCGTAGCCAGCTCAACTTTGTTCCGAATCTCAGCCTCCCAATCAAATGCATTTCTTATGGATCTTTCTGGACTTTGTTGAAGGATTGGTTGATTGTGAAACCACTCAAGATACGCGAGGCTCACCTCTCCACTTTCATGATCGGTTACCATCTTGTCCAAGTCAGAAAACCTACTACCGAACCAAACCTTTTGTGCATATGACTCCCTTCGAAGTACCTCTCCCTTGAATTCCCACAAAAACGGACGCATATCCTCAACTTGGGGCCTCTTCTGCTCTATCCCTAGCTAGCGCATGACACGTAGGGGTGCGTAAGGTTGGAAATCTCTGAAACCCATGAGTATAAAGAACGGGCGATACGTCGACATATGCATGACCCTAGCCAAAGGGAACCAATAATAGTTCCAAGTGATTCTATCAGCAGTCAATGAGCTAAGTAATGTCCGCCAATCCCTCATCCCCTCTGGAAGATTACAACTCGCGGCCCTGTTTGGGTGACATCCAATGTAATTCAGCAATTATCACTGAAATTTACTATTATCGGATGATGATAAAGGTGATCTATGAACCACATTTGCAACAAAATATTGCATCCCTCGAAATAATCTTCACCCTCTCTGCACCGGGTCAAAGCTCGAAAAATATCTTCCTGGATCATGGGAAGAATGGTATGATCCTCGTTACTTTGCAGAAACGAGACGACCGTGACCAATCAAATTCTGATGCACCCACCATGCTCTGGAAAGACCATGATTCCGAGAAATGATATCATAAACGCGAAGATTCTGAACTCCCTCCAAGCGTCGTAACTCAATTGGTTGACGAATTCTGAGCCCGAGAAGTTCTCAAACCCTTTCACATCTCAAATCTATCATACTAATATTCCAATGGAACCCAACCTTCTTTCAAGCAAACCATTGGAATTCGACAGAAGCATCACTTCTTCAAAAAATTGTTCACGGCAATTTTTCTGGGAGTCGCAGGCTTCTTCCCACGAAGGTTTCTCCCCAATCCTATAAACCCCCCTAATTCCTCCAATGTTGGCGTCATTTCACAATCTTTGAACTTGAAGACATTATTCACAGGATACCAAAAAACCCACAAGGGCCTCGATTAAATCTCTATTGGGCTTAACTCCCATTATGTTTGTGAGGAACTTGAGGTGTTTAAAAACTTGGTTCTGTTCCCATGTGGTGAAACTAGCCCACCAATTACCGAGACTACTCGGGGTCTTATCTCTGATCAAGAACATAGGAGGTGTCTCGTCCCTTACCCTTTTCTGACTACTTCTTTGTTAAGAATTCATGGTGAACCCGAGAATAAGAAAAAGGGGTCAGGACTTACCTAAACTATATGCAACTTCCGAGTAATTTTTTTTAATTAGCAAATTTAGGACTCGATCTACTTTTTATTATTATTATATTTTTAAAATTACCGGACACAAAAGGTGAAATGATAAAAAGTAGAAAAATGGCTATTATTACGAAAATAGCCTTTTAATACTCCCGAGAGAGGTTTAAAGGCCATATCGGCAAAAATGGCCAAACATAACGATAAAAAGTAGACAAAAAATAAAATGGATATTTTTACGAAAAAGGCCTTTCAATATTCCCGAGAGAGGTTGAAAGGCTGTTTCGGCAACTATGACATGACAAAATCAGAGATGATGGCTATTTTTACGAAAATAGCCTTTCGGTACTTTCGTAGAAGGTTTAAGGTTGTCTTTGGAAAATTGGCCGTACAGAAGGGCAAAATGATAAAAAGTGAACAAAAATGGACAAAGTATCCCTTCTTACCGAGACGATCTTTTAGTACTTCCAAAGAAAATTTTAAGGCTATCTCGGCGAAAATGGCCAGATACAAAGGCAACACAGTAAAAACAGACAAAAACAGACGAAATTGTCATTTTTACAAAACTACCTTTCAGCACTTTCGTGGAAGATTTAAGGCTGTCTCGGCAAAAATAATTGGTCATAAGGGCAAAATGGTAAATAGCAAAAATGGATAAAGTAGCTATTTTTACGAATTTTTAGCACTTCCGAGGAGGACTTTAAGGCTTGGCAAAAACAGCGGACACAAGGGCAAAACAGTAAAAGATGACCAAAAAATAGCTATATTTATATATTATATATATTTTTTCAAAAATTTCATGCAAATGCATAATTTTATGCTTTTTTTTGAAAAATTTGGGCCGAACCCGATGGAGGTTGCCTACGTATCTCACCAAGTAGTGAGAATCAGACCCCATAGTTCCATAAAACCAACTATGTTTTCTATTTTTTTATGAAAATTAATCTTTAAAAACCATACGCACTAGACCATATCAATTTTTCTAGAATGATGGACATTTGTAGTGAAATCGAGAGAATGCTCTCTCTTTTTTTAATAATTTTTTTTCCTGATCATTCAACTGATTTTTCAAAAAGCCAGTCGACATGCAAGCCTCCCAAATAATGTAACAGGTAACACATAACATGAACATAATGGTCTCAACAAGGTGCCTGTCCTAAAACAGAATCCGGCCCTTATGCCGTGCCCTGCTAAGTGAAATGCACATGATGCAAATAAAGGAAACCTACTAGGGATATCCGGCATGAGGTTTGTTCTTCTAGGATTAAATCCTGGTGGAGAAGGTATCTAGACTGGCTTACTCGAGCGGAAAACTCGAGCTGAGGAGGGTCAGCGCACTGGTAGCATTGCTTTCCGGCTTAGTTGGTTGTGCTCCCCGCCTAAAACATATGTGACTAAAATCCTTCACCGGGTGGCAAACACCTCGGCTATCTCAAAGAAAGCAAGTTATGTCAAACAAATGCCCTATTTTAATTTCCAGAAGACTAGAGGGGGTGCGTGAGAAGATAGTTTATATGTATAGTTCAACAACATCAAAGCGGTAAAAAGCGGACAAGTAGCACATTAGGCCCAAGTAGATCACAACAACAACAAACAACAACATACCTATTATTATCCCACATCGTGGGGTCTGGGGAGGGTAGTATGTACGTATACTTTACCCTTACCTTGTGAAGGTAGAGAGGCTATTTCCAATAGATCGGCTCAGAAAAACATAACCACCACATTAATTAAAAATTTAAACAATGAGGGACAACACCAAAAAGCCATGTAAAAGTAGCATAGAAACAACACGATAATAAGATGATCAAAATGAAAGAAAATGACGGGTATTCGTAGAAACCTACTACCAAAAGAATGCGAGAGTGCGTACTAATCCTATTGGTATGAACAATCTACCACCTACCCTACTACCCTAATCCCCGACCTCTACACTTTCCTATCAAGGGTCATGTCCTCGATCAGCTGAAGCTGCGTCATGCCTTGCCTAATCACCTCTCCCCACTTCTTTTTGGGGCTACCTCTACCTCTCTGTAGGCTCTCCAATGTCAATCTCCCACACCTCCTCACCGGGGCATTTGTGCTCCTCCTCCTCACATGTTTAATCTACCTAAGCCTCGCTTCCCGCATCGTGTCCTCAATGGGGGCCACCCACCTTGTCGCGAATATCCTTATTCCTGATCCTATCTAACCTGGTATGCCCGCATATCCATCTCAACATCCTCATCTCTGCCACTTTCATCTTCTAGATTGGGCGATCTTGACAAGCCAACACTCAACCCCATATAATATAGTCGGTCTGTCCACCACTCTGTAGAACTTACCTTTAAGTTTTGGTGGCACCTTCTTGTCACACAAAACACCAAAAGCGAGTCTCTGTTTCATCCAACCTGCCCCAAAACGATGTGTGACATCTTCATCAATCTCCCCATCCCCCTGAAAAATAGACCCAAGGTACTTAAAACTACCTCTCCTATAGATGACTTGCCAGTCCAGCCTCACCTCTCATTCCCCTCCCTGAGTCTCACCACTGAACTTACACTCCAAGTATTCTATTTTGGTCATACTCAGCTTGAAACCTTTAGACTGTAGGGTCTGCCTCCACACCTCTAACCTCACGATCACACCGCCTTGCGTCTCGTCAATCAATACAATATCATCTGCAAATAACATGCACCACGACATCTCCCCTTGGATGTGACGCGTCAGAACGTCTATCGTTAGGGAAAACAATAAAGGGCTGAGTGCCGACCCTTGGTGCAACCCCTCATGACTGGAAAAAGGCACAAGTCCTCTCCCACCGTCCTCACTCTCCATCATACATGTCTTTAATCATCCTAATGTAGGCAACAGGTACACCTTTAGCCTCCAAGCACCTCAACAAAATCTCCCTCGGTACTTTATCGTACACTTTTTCTAAGTCAATGAACACCATATGCAAGTCCCTCTTCCACTCCCTATACTGCTCCATCAAACTCCTAACAAGGTGAATGGCTTCTGTAGTCGAGCGCCCCGGCTTAAACCCGAATTGATTCTCAAAAATAGACACACTCCTCCTCACCCTTAGCTCCACCACCTTCTCCCAGACTTTCATAGTATGGCTAAGCATCTTCATACCTCGATAGTTAATGCATATTTGGATATCACCCTTGTTCTTGTATAAAGGAACCATCGTGCTCCATCTCCACTCCTTGGGCATCTTCTTCATTATGAAAATGACATTAAATAACCTAGTGAGCCACTCCAAGTCCATCTTGCCCACACTCTTCCAAAACTTCACCGGAATTTATCTAGCCCGGTCGCTCTGCCCTTGGTCATCTTACGCATAACACCCTCAACCTCCTCAACTCTAATCCGCCTACAATACGCAAAGTTGCAACGACTCCCGGAGAATTTCAAATCACCCAGTACAATGTTCCTGTCTCCCTCCTCGTTCAAGAAACTATGAAAGTAGGTCTGACATCTACGATGAATAAGCCCCTCATCCAACAAAACTCTACCTTCTTCGTCCTTGATGCACTTCACTTGTCCAAGTCACGGGCCTTCCTTTCTCTTACCTTGGCTAACCTGAACAACCTCTTATCCAACCTCGGCCCCCGAGTTCTTCATACAAATGACCAAAAGCTGCAGTCTTAGCCGCCGTAACTACTAATTTCGCCTCCTTCATAGCTAACTTATATTGCTCCTTATTCACCCTTCTCTCCTCCTCGTCTACACTTTTCACTAGCTTCAGATATGCCACTTTCTTGGTCTCCACTTTTCCTTGAACCTCTCCATTCCACCACCAATCTCCTCTGTTTCCACCAGAGTAACCCTTCGAGATCCCTAATACCTCTCTAGCGGCTTCTTTAATACACTGCGTAGTCGTGGTCCACATAGCGCTTGTGTCCCCACTACTCCTCCAGGATCCCCTAGTCATCAACTTAACCTCCAACTCCTGTGCTTTGGCTTCCGTCAAGACTCCCTACTTAACCCTAGGTTGGCTATACATCGCCCTCTTCCTCCTCTTCCTCGTGATCTCAAGGTCCATGACTAGGAGCCTATGAAGGGTCGTGAGGTTCTTACTCGGGATGACCTTGAAATTTGTGCAAAGACCTCTATCAGACTTCTTGTAAAGAAGATAATCAATCTGAGTCACGGCTATTGAACTTCGAAAGTTGACCAAGCGCTCCACCTTCTTCGGGAAACTCGAGTTTGCGATCACCAAATCAAACGCTCTAGGAAAGTCCAACAAAGAAGTTCCTCCTCCGTTCCTATCTCCAAAACCGAAGCCACCATGCACATCATCATACCCCCTAGCCGTCGCTCCAATGTGGTCGTTGAAATCTCCTCCTATGAAAAGCTTCTCAGTATGCGGAATACCACGCACCATCTCATCTAAATCCTCCCAGAAACGCCTTTGACTTCCTCGTCCAAGCCTTCTTGGGGTGCGTACGCACTGATTATGTTCAAAATAAATCCTCCAACAAGTAGCTTAATAGTCATCAGCATGTAGTTCACCCTCCTAACCTCCACCACTAGATCACGGAGGTCCTCATCAACCAAGAACCTACCCCTTTCCTGCCCCCCCCCTCCCCAGAATACCATAGTTTGAACGTGCCCACATCTCGTGCCTTATCTCCTACCTATCTAGTCTCCTGTATACAAGCTATATTAATCTTCCTTTTCTCGAGAATTCTCGCTAACTCTATAGACTTTCCAGTTAAAGTTCCTATGTTCCAAGACCTCATTTTCATCCCTCTTACCCTCACTACCCTCCGCACCCCCTCCCCCGCCAGGACACCCCCTAGGGGAAGACCTTACCCTACCATCATTCACCAAAGCCACTATAATCTAGGATACGCTATGCTAACACTACCCTGAAAACAAGCGACAAAAATAAAATGAATAACCGAAATATAACCTCCAACTACTAGAGGTCACAGTGAGAATGGGCAAAATTACTATAATATAGCTTGGGAAGCAAAAATTAAAGAAAAAGACAAGTAATCTAGACATGCAAGTCCTAACTAATAGCTAAATAAAACTCTTTAACCCACAATAATCCAATAACATAATATTTTTTGGGGTAGAAAAGGGGTGTGACAGTTATTAATATTAATATTAATGTTAAACAGTAACCCACTAATAGGTAAAAGCCCCACTTTCACTTATGTTATTAATCTTGATGCAATATAAGTGATGTGGTGCATCCTAGACCTAGTATTTCATCTAAGCATTGGTAGTCTCTTTTAGCACTGTGTGATTTTGGTCAAAATGCCATAACTTTACGCAGGAGAATCCATATAACAAGCTGTTTTAACCATGGGAAACTACATCCAGAGCTCTACATTTTCTCTCAAATAAGCTTAACCAAATTCCTTGTGAATTGAGAATTATGTTCTATTGAAGTTGAGTCATGTTTCTTGTAAAGAAGTTATTGTCTTAAACTCTAATTTACAATATCTAGTGCTTGAATCTTTATTATTTATTGCCATTTAACTTCAATAACACTATCTTTAACAATCAAACACTCTCCTTCGCTATCATTTTCAATTCTTGGGTTTTTTTTCACTATTTTCTGCTAACATTTAAGTTTATAATTCGCCTGCCCATCATAAACACAAAAGTAAGTTTTCCAATATTAAATCACTAAAAGTACTCACAAATAATATACCAATTCACTACTCAAAGTTTGTTGGTCCGAATAGAGGCTAACCCAGAAGTCTCTCTTTAAGGAAACTTTAGATTAAACTATCAAATAAGTAATAATATAAGCAGAAGAATCTATCTGAAATTACTTTATTTAATAAGATGTCCCCGGGGGAGCAAAATGCTTTAACCATAACATATAAGACGCATATAGTGAAAGCTGTGAACGATGGATAAACATGGCGTTGAAGCTTCGAGTCCTCTCGCCACAATTGAAGATATTCAAAAACGCTTAACTCGTCCTCCGCCGCTTCACTCTCCGCAACCTCCGTCCTCTGTCGTCGCATCTCATCTGTAATCCCTTTCTCTACTCAATTCAGCTTAATTCATAACGCATTTACAAAATTCATACGAAGTCTGAATTTTTTTTGTAATCGCAGGTCTGAATTACAGCATCAGAACTCATCGGATGTGGATACATCTCAATTGCAGAAGAGGAGAAAACTAATTACAGAGAAATTGAGAGCTAACGTTAAGGTAGCGAATCAGAAGTTAGAAGATTACTTCGATCTAGCTCTCCTCTCTTCAATTCGTGTGAAAATGAACAATGTTATGAAGAAAAAAGGTAGAACGTCGATGAAAGTGAAGAACGAATTCGAGGAATTTGTTGTGTGGCCTGCTGGAGAAGATGATTCGGATGTGTTTTCAGAAAGTAGCAGAAGAACAGATGAAGCAATTGTTGATCTCAAAAACGGCGACGAAGATTCGTTCGGGAATAACGGTGAAGAAATCCAGGTGGATTGCGTGGATCCGTTTCAACAGTTTGAATCAACAGCACTCATCCGGTTCAAGAGATGAAACAAAAGGGGTAAGTGCGTAACAGTAGTTTCAAGGTGGCGCCAAAAAGTGGCTCTTTTCGTAAACGTTAAACATTAGATAGCAAATGTGAAAAAATATTGGAAAAATGACACCGTACCGAAAAATATATAAAATTTGTATACTTTATATATATATATATATATATATATATATATATATATATATATATATGTGTGTGTGTGTGTGTGTGTGTACATTCGGTATGTTATATACAAGAATTATATAAATTTTATAAACTTTTTCGGCTACCAGATGTAAATAGTTTCTGGCGTGGGCTAAAAGTGATAATACCTCAAAAATATTACACTCAGTCACATCATACCAACAATAATATAATATTCCCTTCATTTTAATTCGTATGGCATATTTTGATTTGGCATGAAATTTAAGAAAAAATATTTTTTTTTTGATACTTGTAATTTGTGTGGTTATAAAAGCTTGTCGATACAATGAAAAAATTTAACTTAAATTGTTTTCAAATTTTGTCATTAGGGACTCCCAAGCACACGAATTTTTTATAGATGAAAATAAAAAATAAAAAACTTGTTATTAAACAGTATAACATGACTTATATGCTCGTATCAATTAAGAAGTGTAAGTTTATTCAAATTTTTAATTGATTGGAAAAAATGTGAACTTCTCTACGGAGAATTAGAATTTCGATATTAACAGTGGCTTGGCCCCAATTTCATTTTTTTTGCAACTGAGTATTTGCTTTCCTACAAATATTTTATCACTTAATTATATAGAAGTATTATTTTGACCTTCATTTATCATTAAATTATTATATTTCAATATGATTTAATGAAGAAACAAAAAACAAATAACTCACAACCACCAAATCCATTAGGCTAACGTCTACTTTTAAAATAAGTTTTCCAAATATAATAATACTCCATGTACTATGGGAAAAGTTTTAGAAGATTCTTCAGTTAAAAAGAAAAAAAAAACGCTTTTAAAGAAAAGGTAATCATACATCTTCGGCATATTCTCCACGACGAACAATAATCTTACAAGCTTTTGTCATGTTAGTCAGCTCATGATTTGTTGACGAACTGATGTAAGAAAGATAACGTAACGTATTCCATCATTCTCCACTAACTAATTAATGAAACTCAAGACTAATACTCTTTCAAGTTAAGAAGGAATCCCCCACCCTCACATGGTCAAAAAAAGACAAAGATAGACAATATGACTTTTTATCGAAGATAAAAAGCTGGTAAAGCATCAAATTAAGAAGATTTTCTAGTTAGATTCTGAGAATTCCCAGAACTGGACAAAACAAATACACTAGGATATTTTAAGAAAACCAAAGTGAAATTAGTTGAAAATTTAATGGAACTCAATTTGAAAACAGAATCTGTAACTAAAATTCAGAATGAAATCGAGCCTATTGAATGCACAATGTGTCCTTAAGGAAATTATCCCCTTCAAATACTCGAGGTGTTGGAATATTATCCTCTCAGGATAGAACAATTTGACTCACCAGAGTATCGGTACCTAAAATGCTAGTGAAATGCGAACCACTCAATGATTGTAAATCACACTGGATTTTATTTGTGCAGAAGAATAAGAAGAAGTACAAAAAATTGCGTAAGGAAAATTCTGGGATCAAAGCAAATTTATAGTTATTTTCTTGCATTATTTCTAAAAATTTGCAACCTTTCAGAAACAGCCATCGCTGTTCGAACAGGCGTGAATATTTAAAATAATCCGGGAAAAGAATTTAAAATTATTCAGGAAAACAAACAGACCGGGTCGCGTCGCACGCGGAGGTCCTGGGTTATTCCGGGTTGATTTTTTGAAAATTAATTAAATTAATTAATTAAATAATTAAAAGAAAATTTATCCAAAAAATTAATCAATCAATCGATCTTTGATCGAACCTGAATCCGAAGTCGAAGCCGAAGTCGAGTCGAGCGAGCGACAAAGAGATGGCGCGATGCTTACCTTCTTTCCAACCCGGGAAGTTCTTTCTTAATATAAGCACATTCCTTTTTCTTTCCACTAACAATGAGGGACAATTGCTCTTTCCAAAGCATAAGGGAACAACTCACTTTCCCTTCACATTTTCTTCCCTCCATTTCCCATTTACCAACTTCCAATTCCAACAATCCCCTCACATGAATGAGGAATGGCTATAAGACAAAGGAATGCACGGACGAGTGTGTGATTTACAAGCAAGGATTAATTGCATCTGGATAAGCAGGTTTTTCTTTTGAAATTTTTGTAGTGAATTTATATAGGATATACTCGTTCAATCAGTAGATTTCATATCTTTGAACCGTCGAGCTTTGTTGTATACCTAGACAACATAAGTCAGACAATCAACCCTTAACCATATATGGTTCTCACGGTTGTGTTCGTTTCAGCCATGAACACCGCCTGGTTTCATGAGTGCTTAGAGAATGGTCCTTTATTTCATTCCCCTTGAAGCGGCTTACAGTTCACACCCACATAGATGATTTCTAAACGTGTAGTCCTATCGACACACTATCTGGTCATTTCCTGCCAGACTTAGCAAATCATTAAAAAGATTTAAGCTTTATTCACTCATCAAAAAGCCTTAATGCTTTACCTGATTTCTGAACACTGTCTTCATCACTTTAATGGGTTGAATTATTTGACAATGTTGAACTGTCATTCATAACTTTGTTTGATCTCTTTGAACCTAGCTCTTGGGATCTCCAGTCTGCTAGGTAGAGTTACCGCCATGATGACTTGTCTTAGGCCTTAATCGCATTCTCTTTGATGATCTTTCAACGACCTCTCTAGAAAGCCTTTTGTAAGTGGATCCGACACGTTATCTATTGACTTCACGTAGTCAATCATGATAACACCACTAGAGTATTTGTCGAACAGTATTGTGTCTCCGTCGTATGTGACGAGATTTTCCGTTATACATAACGCTCCTTGCCCTACCTATTGCTGGTTGACTATCACAATGTATACATATAGGTGCCAAAGGTTTAGGTCAAAATGGGATATTTTCTAAGAAATTTTGGAGTCATTCAGCTTCTCCATCGGCCTTGTCTAAAGTTATGAATTCGTATTCCATCGTAAAACGGGCGATGCACGACTGTTTGGATGATTTTCAAGACACTGCTCCACCCCTAATTGTGAAAACATATTCACCATGGATTTAACTTCAAATGACCAGGTGATCCAATTTGCATCACTATTTCCCTCAATCACCGAGGGATATTTGTTATAATACAAAGCATAGTCTTGGATATATTTCAGATACCCCAAAACTCGTTTCATTGCCATCCAATGTATTTGATTGGGATTACTTGTAAACCGACTCAGTTTGCTAATAGCACATGCTATATCTGGTCGCGTACAATTCATGATATACATCAAACTTCCTAATACTCTTGCATAGTCCAGTTGTGAACACTTTCACCTTCATTTTTTTGAAGTGCATAACTCACGTCAATTGGAGTCTTGGCAATCTTGAACTTCAAATGCTTGAACTTGTCAAGTACTTTTTCAATTTAGTGAGACTATGATAATGCTAGACTTTCTGGAGTCTTGTGAATTCTGATTCCTAATATTACATCAGCAACTCCTAAGTCTTTCATGTCGAATTTGCTAGCTAGCATGCATTTAGTAGCATTTATGTCTGCTATATCTTTACTCATTATCAACATGCAAACAAACAATGACTTTATGACCTGGAGTGTTTTTAATGTAAACACATTTGACACACTCGTTGATTTTAAAACTATTTTGCCAACATTGTTTGGTCAAATTTAGCATGTCATTGTTTGGGTGCTTGTTTAAGTCTATAAAGCGACTTAACAAGCTTGTACACTTTCTTTTCTTTACCAGGAATCACAAACCCCTCAAGTTGTTCTATGTAAATTTCTTCCTCCAACTCTCCATTTAAGAAAGTTGTTTTAACATTTTTTGATGGATTCAAGACCATACACGGCTGCCAGTGCCACTAACACCCTAATATATGTTATCCTCGCTACTGGCGATTAAGTGTCAAAGTAATTAAGGCCTTACTTTTGTCTATAACTTTTGACAACAAGTCTTGCCTTATATTTGTCAATAGTGCCATCATTTCATTTTCCTCTTAAAGCTCCATTTTGAATCTAAAAGGTTATTTCCTGGAGGAAGATCAATCAATTCCCATGTATGGTTATCCAAAATGGATTGAATCTCACTATAGACCGCCTCTTTCCAAAATGCTGAATGAGAAGATGACATAGCTACTTTGAAAGTTTGAGGCTCATTTTTAAGCAAGAATGTCACAAAATCTGGTTCAAAGGAAGTAGATGTTCTTTAACATTTGCCACGCCTTGGATCCTCTTCACTTGGAGTATGTTCCTTTGGTTCTTTCTGTGGTCGTTTAGATCTTTCACTTGACGGCTCACATTCAGTTTTATACGGATAAATATTTTTGTGATGGCTCGAAAAGTCGTCTAGAGTTTTAAACCTTAATTCTATGTTTCGAAGCCTCCAATAGATTCCTTAAGCCTTCCTCGATAGTGTGCGCAGTCCGAGTGTATTTTCGGAAGGCTTTTATGTTAAAAATTAATAAAATATGAAATTTTGCCTTAAAAATCCATTTGAGTTGACTTCGGTCAATATTTTGAGCAAACGGACCCGGATCCGTATTTTGACGGTCCCTGTGGGTTCGTATTGTGATTTCGGACCTGGGCGTATGCCCGGAATCGAATTCGGAGGTCCCTAGCTCGAGTTATCGCTTTTTGTCGAAAATTAAAAGTTTAAAAGTTTAATGACTTTAAGGATTTGGCGAATGTTTGACTTTGTTGATACCAGGTTCATATTCTGATTCCGAAATCCGGTATAGGTCCATTACTATATTTATGACTTGTCTGTCAAATTTGGTGAGAAACGGAGTTGGTTTGATGTGATTCGGACGTCCGGTTGTTAAAATAGAAGTTCTAAAGTTTTCTTGAAAATTTTATTTGATTTGGTGTCGGATTCATAGTTTTAGGCGTTATTATTGTTTTTTTGATCGCGCGAGCGAGTTTGTACGGGTTTTTTGGGCTTGTGTGAATATTTGGTTTGGAGCCCTGAAGGCTCGGGTGAGATTCGAATAGCCCACGGACCTTAGTTTTTTGAAAAATCTAGTTTTTCTTAACTTCTGCTGGTTTCTGGTGTTCCCTTCTTCGCGTTCGCGAAGGAACTCTCGCGAACGCGAAGAGTGAGCTGGGGTTAGTGGGATTTTCTTCATTGCGAACGCGGTAGTTGGGTCGCGAAGTCGAGCAATGGGGGCCTTACCCTTTGCGAAGGAGACCAGCTTCCCCCGAACTGTAGGCTTGTGACCTGGGAAGGGGGATCATTGTTTCTTCTAGGCGAATGCGAGCATTGGCTCGCGAACGCGAAGGCCGGGTGGAACAGCCTTCACGAACGCGAAGGACATTTAGGTTGCAGGTCCTTTGCGAACGCGAAGAAGGCCCGACTTCTAGACCTTAAAATAATCCCAAAAACGGGATTTTGTTCATTCTTCAAATTTTCAAAGCTAGAAAACCTAAGAGGCGATTCTCCCAAAAAAATTTCTTCCCCAATTTATTGGTAAGTGATTCTAACCTACTTTTTTTAATTTTTCTATTACTTTTCGTAAGATTTCAACCTAAAATCTAGGATTTGCATGGTGAAAATTGGGGGATTGGGAAGAATTAGGGATTTTTGTAAAAATTAGAATTTAGACCTCAATTTGAGGTCGGACAAAATACATAACCGGGCTTGGGGTGAATGGGTAATCGGGTTTTGGTCCGAATTTCAGGTTTGGACCAAGCGATCCTGAGAGTTGACTTTCGTTGACTTTTTCAATAATGATCTAAATTGAACATTTTTCATTCGTGGTAGCTCCTAAGGCTTATTTTGAATCGTTTGGTTGATAATTTGCTAGATTTGGTTAGTTCGGAGGCGTTTTCGAAAGGCAAAGCCGTAGTTGAGCATTGAGTTGGTCTTTAGAGCGAGGTAAGTGTCGTGGTTAACCTTGACTTGAGGGATTAGAACTTGTTTGCCTATTTGCTACTTGTTTAAATGTTGGATACAACGTATATGTAATGTGACGAGTGCTTATGCGTTGATATTGGGTTAAAGCATGCAGGTGAGACTTGTTTCTTGTAATTTTTCTCTTTATTTGATCCTGATATCCATGCTTAGACTAGTTAATTGATAAATTGATCGTTCTTTCCGTACTTATGAACTATCTGTGATAATTGAGTATTGTTTCTAAAGTTGAGATTGGTGTATTATGGAACTATTGTTGACCGAAGACTTGATATTGCTTATTCCATCTCCCAATTGTTATATGTTCACTGTTGCATAGTAAGGGAGAGTGTTAAAGCACGAAGGGTGATGCCGTTCCGTATTTATCATTTTATGGTGAGATTAAGAGTAAAAGCACGAAGGGTGATGTCATGCCGTATTTGAGAGTGAAAGCACAAAGGGTGATGCAGTGCCGTACTTATCATTTTATGGTGAGACTGAGAGTAAAAACACGAAGGGTGATGCCGTGCCGTTATTACTGTTTCTTAGTGAGGCTGAGAGTAAAAGCATGAAGAGTGATGCCGTGCAGTTTTATTCATTATGCTTGTTCATGTTGTTGATTGAAGGTTTATTGACTGATTCTTGTTATTATTCCTTACTGTAGTTACCGTATCTTGTACTCCTTTCGCATGTCTCCTCCCAATTGTACTTGTTAATTCTTTATTTGTTGTTATTTTGTACGTATATCTCCGTCTGTACAGGTTTAATTACGTGGGTGTCCTGTCATAGCCTCGTCACTACCTCGTCGAGGTTAGGCTCGACACTTGCGGAGTACATTGGGTCGGTTGTACTCATACTACACTTTGCGCTTCTTGTGCAGATTTTGGCATTGGTCCCAGCTGCCCGTGAGGCGTATCAGCTCGGATTAGCATCTGGAGACTCGATGTAGATCTATTGGCGTTCGTAGACCTTGAAGTCTCCTTCCATTTTCCTATTTACTGTTCTTTTCATTCGTGACAGTTGTATTTAATTCAAACCCTATTTTGTAGAGATTCTAGAAGCTCGTGAACTTGTGACTCTAGATTCGGATTGTACTTAGATATTATTGGTTTTATGTCATTGTATTCTGTTTTAGTTTCTTTTCGGCTTAATTGGTTTTACTTAATTGAATTGGCTTAAAGATCCTCTAATGTTGGCTTGCCTAACAAGTAAAATGTTAGGCGCCATCACGGCCGCGAAGGTGGAAATTCCGGGTCGTGACAAGTTGGTATCAGAGCACTAGGTCACTTAGGTCCCACGAGTCACGAGCAAGCTTAATAGAGTTTGAAGGATCGGTACGGATACGTCTATACTTATCTTCCAAAGGCTATGAAGTTTAGGAACAAATTTCACTTCTATTCTTCTCTGTCGTGCGGTTTTATTCTATCATTGCTGTTGAACTCTTCTATTCTTGTCCTCACGCAGATGGCGAGAACACGTGCAACATCTTCTGCTGGATAACAGCCGAAGCCCCCAGTGACAGCTCCTACTAGGTAGAGGACGAGGCCGAGGTCGCGCCAGAGGCCGAGGCAGAGGTAGAGCTCAGCCTAGAGCTCGAACAGAAGCACCAATAGTGGAGCCTCAAGTTGATTTTGATGAGGAGGTTCCAGCTCAGACTGTACCTGTTGGACCAAGTCAGGTCTCGGAGGGGTTCATCGCCACCCTAGTGCTTGAGGATGCTCTAATCCGTTTGGTAGGCCTTATGGAGAGTGTGGCCCAGGCCGATGCATTTCCTGTGGCACCAGCCGTCTCTCAGGCTGGGGGAGAAGCACAGACTCCCACTACTAGCACTCCGGAGCAGATGGCTCCCCAATATAAGTCTCCAGGAGCCCCGCCAGTTTGGGTAGTTCAGCCAGTTGTTGCAGTACAGGCCGGTGATGGCTCGCCATGTCTTCTGAGACATCATTGAGATTGGACAAGTTTGTTAAGCTCTTTCCAGTTCACTTCAATGGTGCACCTTCTGAGGACCTACGGGATTATCTCGACAGCTGCCATAAGGTGCTGCGGAACATGGGTATAGTTAAGACCAATGTGGCTGATTTTGCTGTATTTCAAATGATGGGTTCCGCCAAGAGGTGGTGAAGAGATCACATGTTGACCAGACCAGCTGGGTAGGCTACACATACTTTGGGAGTAGTTCTCACAGCTATTTCTAGAGAAGTTTCTCCCTATCACTTTGAGAGAGGATTACTGCAGGCTGTTCGAGCATCTTTAGTAGGGCAGTATAATTATTACTCAGTAAAAGACTCATTTTGTGGATCTAGCCCGTCATGCTCTCTTTCTGCTTCCTATTAAGAGAGAGAGAGAGAGGGTGAGGAGGTTTATTGATGGACTCGCTCACCCTATCAGGCTACTGATAGCCAAGGAGACCGGGGGTGAGATTTCTTTTTAGATGGCTGCTAATGTTGCTAGGCGGATCGAGGTGGTTCTTGCTCAGGAGAGGAGGCAGAGGTCTGATAAGAGGCCTCGTCATTTCGGTGGGTTCAGTGGCGCCTCTTCTGGAGGCAGGGGTACTTTTGGTAGAGGCCATCCTCCCAGGCCGTATTATTCATCACTCCAGGCATCTCACAGTGCTTCCGGTGGTCGCGGCCCTCATATGTCTCATCCTAATCAGCTAGCCTGCAGTGCACCACCAGCTCCTATTAGTGCATCTCCGCTCAGAGTTTTCAGGGTGGTTACTCAGGTCGACAAGGTCAGTTTCAGGGTCAGCAGTCACAGCAGCCGAGGTCCTGTTATACTTATGGTGACCCGAGGCACATTGCTAGATTTTGCCCTCAGGCACCGCGTAGCTCACACCAGCAGGGTTCTCGTGCCATGGTTCTGGCACCGGGTGCTTTACCGCTTGCTCAGCCAGCTAGAGGCAGGGGTCAGGCAGCCAGAGGTGGAGGTCAGGCTGTTAGAGGTAGGGGTCAGGCAGCCAGAGGTGGAGGTCAGGCTGTTAGAGGTAGGGGTCAGGCAGCCAGAGGTGGAGGTCAGGCTGTTAGAGGTCATCCCAGAGACGTGGTTCAGAGTGGTGGGGTCTAGCCCTGATGTTATGCTTCCCCGCCAGGCTTGAGGCTGAGTCATCTAATGCTGTTATCACAGGTATTGTTTCAGTTTGCCATAGGGATGCTTCAGTTCTATTTGATCTGGGCTCTACTTATTTCTACGTATTATCCTACTTTGCTTTATATATTGTTGTGCCTCGTGATTCTTTGAGTGCTCCTGTGTATGTGTCCACACCTGTGGGTGATTCTATTATTGTAGATCGTGTCTATCGTTCGTGTGAGGTTACCATTGGGAGTCTTGAGACTAGCGTAGATCTCCTACTTCTCGATATGGTAGATTTTGATGTCATCTAGGTATGGATTAGATGTCACCTTATCATGCTATATTGGATTCTCACGCCAAGTCGGTGACCTTAGCGTTGCCGGGTTTCCCTTGATTAGAGTGGAAGGGGACTCCTGGCGATTCTACCAGTAGGGTCATCTCTTATGTGAAGGCTCGGGATATGGTCGAGAAGGGGTGTCTAGTTTATTTTGCTTATGTCAGCGATTCTAGTGCGGAGGTTCCTTCTATGGATTCAGTACCAGTTGTTCGTGAGTTTCGAGAGGTGTTTCCTGCAGATCTGCCAGGGATGCCACCCGATAGAGATATTGACTTCTGTATTGATTTGGCTCTGGGCACTCAACCTATTTCTAGTCCGCTATACCGTATGGCCCCGCTAGAGTTGAAAGAATTGAAGGAGCAGTTGCAAGATTTGCTTGATAAGGGCTTCATTAGACCTAGTGTCTCGCCCTAGGGTGCGGCTGTGTTGTTCGTGAAGAAGAGGGATGGGTCGATGATGATGTGCATAGATTATCGGTAGTTGAACAAAGCCACTGTCAAGAACAAGTATCCATTGCCGAGAATTGATGACTTATTTTATCAGCTTCAGGATGCCAAGGTGTTTTCAAAGATTGATTTGAGGTCTGACTACCATCAGTTGAGGATTAGGGCATCTGATGTCCCTAAGACAACTTTTTGGACTCGATATGGGCATTACGAGTTTCTAGTGATGTCATTTGGGCTAACAAATGCCCCAGCAGCATTTCTGGATTTGATGAACCGGGTGTTCAAGCCCTATCTAGATTCTTTCGTGATTGTGTTTATTAATGATATCTTGATCTAGTCCCGCAGTCGAGAGGAGCACGGCCAACATCTTCGGATTGTACTTCAAACTCTAAGAGATAGCCAGTTGTATGCCAACTTTTCAAAGTGTGAGTTTTGGTTGGACTCGGTTGCTTTCTTGGGGCACGTACTATCGGCAGAGGGCATTTAGGTGGATCCTAAGAAGATTCAGGCAGTTCAGAACTGGCCTAGACCCACTTCAGCTATGGAGATCCATAGTTTTTGGGTTTGGCGGGTTATTACCGTCAGTTTGTGGAGGGGGTTTTGTCTATTGCAGCCCCATTGACGAGATTGACCCAGAAGGGTGACCCGTTCAGATGGTCAGACGAGTGTGAGGCGAGATTTCAGAAGCTCAAGACTGCTTTGACTACAGCACCAGTGTTGGTGTTGCCCACAGGTTCAGGATCTTATACGGTATATTGTGATGCATCTCATGTTGGGCTCGAAGCAGTATTGATGCAGGATGGCAGGGTGATCACATATGCATCACGGCAGTTGAAGGTCCATGAGAAGAATTGCCCTGTTCACAATCTAGAGCTGGCAGCCATTGTTCATGCTCTGAAGATTTTGAGGCATTATCTTTACGGCTTGTCGCGCGAGGTTTTCACGGATCATTTGAGTGTACAGTATTTGTTCAAACAAAAGGATCTCAATTTGAGGCAGAGGAGATAGATGGAGCTATTTAAAGACTATGATATCACCATCTTATATCACCCCGGGAAGGCCAATGTGGTGGCTGACGCCTTGAGTAGAAAGGCAGCGAGTATAGGCAGTCTTGCATACATTCCAGTCGGTGAAAGATCGCTTGCATCAGATGTTCAGGCTTTGGCCAATCAATTTGTGAGGCTGGATGTTTCAGAGCCTAGTCATTTCTAGCTTGTACAGTCGCTCGGTCTTCTTTGTTTGAGCGCATCAGGGAGCGGCAGTATGATGACCCTTATTTGCTTGTCCTCAGGGACACAGTGTGGCATGGTGGTGCCAAGCAGGTTACTGTTGGAGATGATGGAGTTTTGAGGATGCAGGGTCGTATTTGTGTGCCCAATGTAAATGGACTTTGTGACTTGATTCTTGAGGAGGCCTACAGTTCCCGGTATTCTATTCATCCAGGTGCCGCCAAAATGTATCAAGATTTGCGGCAACATTATTGGTGAAGGAGAATGAAGAAGGACATAGTTGCTTATGTAGCTCGGTGTTTAAATTGTCAGCAAGTAAAGTGTGAGCATTAGAGACCTGGTGGGTTGCCTTAGAAGTTAGAGATTCCTGAGTGGAGTGGGAGCGTATCACTATGGATTTTGTTGTTAGACTTCCACGGACTCAGAGGAAGTTTGATGCGGTATGGGTTATTGTGGACAGGCTGACCAAGTCAGCGCATTTCATTCCTGTGGCAGTTACCTATTTGTCAGAGCGGTTGGCTGAGATTTACATCTGCAAGATCGTCCGTCTTCACGGTGTGCTTGTGTCTATTATTTCGGATCGAGGTACGCAGTTCATCTCGCACTTTTGGAGGGCAGTAAAAGGTGAGTTGGGCACGCAGGTTGAGTTGAGCATAACATTTCATCCTCAGACAGACGGACAGTCCGAGCGCACTATCCAGATATTGGAGGATATGCTCCGTGCTTGTGTTATAGATTTTGGGGGTTCTTGGAATCAGTTCTTGTCACTTGCGGAGTTTGCCTACAACAACAGCTACCAGTCGAGCATTCAGATGGCTCCCTATGAGGCATTATACGGGAGGCGGTGCCGATCGCCAGTTGGATGGTTCGAGCCAAGGAAGGCTCGGTTGTTGGGTACAGATTTGGTACAGGATGCCTTGGATAAGGTCAAGATTATTCAGGATCGACTTCGCATAGCTCAGTCTAGGCAAAAGTCTTATGCTGATCGTAGAGTTTGTGATGTTGCATTCATGGTCGGAGAGAGAGTATTGATTCGGGTTTCACCTATGAAGGGTGTGATGAGGTTCGGAAAGAAGGGCAAGTTGAGCCCTAAGTACATCAGACCTTTCGAGTTTCTAGAGAGAGTGGGTGAGGTGGCATACATGCTCGCATTGCCACCTAGTTTATCAGCAGTCCATCCGGTGTTCCATGTGTCCATGCTCCGGAAGTATCACGGTGATCCATCCCATGTGTTAGACTTCAGCTCAGTTCAATTGGACAAGGATTTTACTTATGAGGAGGAGCCGGTGGCTATTCTAGCCCGGTAGGTTCGACAGTTGAGGTTTAAGAGTTACTCTTCAGTTCGAGTGCGGTGGAGAGGTCAGCGCGTCGAGGTAGCTACATGGAAGTCCGAATCGAACATATGGAGTATATATCCATACCCTTTCACCAGCCCAGGTACTTTTTTATGTCGTTCGAGGACGAACGGTTATTTTAGAGGTGGATAATGTGATGACCCGATAGGTCATCTAGATTTTTAAACCTTAATTCTATATTTTGAAGCCTCCGATAGCTTCCTTAAGCCTTCCTTGAATTGTGTGAGCAGTCCAGGTATTTTTCCGGAAGGCTTTTATGTTAAAATTAATAATATATAACATTTTGCCTTAATAATCCATTTGAGTTGACTTCGGTCAATATTTTAAGCAAACGGACCCCAAATCCGTGTTTTGATGGTCCTGGTGGGTTCGTATCGTGATTTGGGACTGGACGTATGCCCGAAATCGAATTCGGAGGTACCTAGCTCGAGTTATTGCTTTTTGTCGAAAATTGAAAGTTTAAAGGTTTAATAACTTTAAGGATTTGACAAATGTTTGACTTTGTTGATACCGGGTCTGTATTTTAGTTCCAGAATCTGGTATAGGTCCATTACTATATTTATAACTTATCTGTCAAATTTGGTGAAAAACGGAGTTGTTTTGACGTGATTCGGACGTCCGGTTGTTAAAATAGAAGTTCTAAAGTTTTCTTGAAAATTTCTTTTGATTTGGTATCCGATTCGAAGTTCTAGGCGTTATTTTGGTGTTTTGATCGCGCGAGCGAGTTCGTATACGTTTTTTGGGGTTGTGTACATATTTGGTTTGGAGCCCCGAGGGCTCGTGTGAGTTTCGGATAGCCTACAGACCTTAGTTCTTTGAAAAATCTAGTTTTTCTTAAATTCTGCTGGTTTCTGGTGTTCCCTTCTTTGCGTTCGCGAAGGCACTCCCGCGAATGCGAAGAGTGAACTGGGCTGGGTAGGATTTTCTTCATCGTGAACACGGTAGCTAGGTCGCGAACGCAGAGCAATGGGGGCCTTATCCTTCGCGAATGCGACTAGCTTCCCGCGAACGCATAGGCTTGTGACCTAGGAAAGGGGATCATTGTTTCTTCTACGCGAACGCGAGCATTGGCTTGTGAAGGCCGGGGGGAATAGCCTTCGCGAACGCAAAGGCCATTTAGGCATCTGCACTTTCGCAAACGTGGCAGGTCCTTCGCGAACGCGAAGAAGGCCTGACGCCCAGACCTTAAAACAGTTTCAAAAACGGGATTTTGTTCATTCTTCAAATTTTCAAAGCTAGAAAACCCTAGAGGCGATCCTCCCAAGAACTTTTCTTCCCTAATTTGTTGGTAAGTGATTCTAACCTACTTCCTTTTAATTTTTTTTATTACTTTTCATAAGATTTCAACCTAAAATCTAGGGTTTTCATGGTGGAAATTGGGGGTTTGGGAAGAATTAGGGATTTTTGTAAAAATTGAAATTTAGACCTCAAATTGAGGTCGGACAAAATACATAACCGGGCTTGGGGTGAATGGGTAATCGGGTTTTGGTCCGAATTTCAGGTTTGGACCAAGCGGGCCCAGGAGTTGACTTTTTTTGACTCTTTCAATAATGATCTAAATTGAACATTTTTCATTCGTGGGTAGTTCTTAAGGCTTATTTTGAATCGTTTGGTTGATAATTTGCTAGATTTGGTTAGTTCAGAGGCTTGTTCGAAAGGTAAAGCCGTAGTTGAGCTTTGAGTTGGTCTTTGGAGTGAGGTAAGTATCGTGGTTAACCTTGACTTGAGGGATTAGAACTTGTTTGCCTATTTGCTACTTGTTTAAATGTTGGATATAACGTATATGTAATGTGACGAGTGCTTATGCGTTGATATTGGGTTAAAGCATGCGGGTGAGACTTGTTTCTTGTAATTTTTCTCTTTATTTGATCCTGATATCCATGCTTAGACTAGTTAATTGATAAATTGATCGTTCTTTCCGTACTTATGAACTATCTGTGATAATTGAGTATTGTTTCTAAAGTTGAGATTGGTGTATAATGGAACTATTGTTGACCGAAGACTTAATATTGCTTATTCCATCTCCCTATTATTATATGTTCAGTGTTGCATAGTAAGAGAGAGTGTTAAAGCACGAAGGGTGATGCCATTCCGTATTTATCATTTTATGGTGAGATTAAGAGTAAAAGCACGAAGGATGATGTCGTGCCGTATTTGAGAGTGAAAGCACAAAGGGTGATGCAGTACCGTACTTATCATTTTATGGTGAGACTGAGAGTAAAAACACGAAGGGTGATGCCGTGCCGTTATTACTGTTTCATAGTGAGGCTGAGAGTAAAAGCATGAAGAGTGATGCCGTGCAGTTTTATTCATTATGCTTGTTCATGTTGTTGATTGAAGGTTTATTGACTGATTCTTATTATTATTCCCTGCTGTAATTACCGTATCTTGCACCCCTTTCGCATGTCTCCTCCCAATTGTACTTGTTAATTCTTTATTTGTCATTATTTTGTACGTATATTTCCGTCTGTACAGGTTTAATTATGTGAGTGTCGTGTCATAGCCTCGTCACTACCTCGTCGAAGTTAGGCTCGACACTTACGGAGTACATTGGGTCGGTTGTACTCATACTGCACTATGCACTTCTTGTGTAAATTTTGGTACTGGTCCCAGCTGTCCGTGAGGCGTACCAGCTCGGATTGGCATTTGGATACTCGAGGTAGATCTGCTGGCGTCCGCAAACCTTGAAGTCCCCTTCCATTTTTCTTATTTACTTTTCTTTTTATTCGAGACAGTTGTATTTATTTCAAACCCTATTTTATAGAGATTCTAGAAGTTCGTGAACTTCTGATTCCAGATCCAAGATGTACTTAGATATTATTGGTTTTATGTCATTTGTATTCCATTTTAGTTTTTTTTCGTCTTAATTGGTTTTACTTAATTGAATTGGCTTAAAGATCCTCTAATGTTGGCTTGCCTAGTAAGTGAAATGTTAGGCGCCATCATGACCCCGAAGGTAGAAATTTCGGGTCGTGATAATTTTCAATAAATTCATCATTATCTGATTCAATTACTGTATTAACATGAATTTCGGGATTATCAGATTTATGAATCAAAAACCGATATGCTTTACTGTTTGTAGCATATCCAATAAAAATACAATTCGTAGTTTTTGGTCCAGTTTTTACCCTTTTGGGTAAAGGTACTTGTACATTTGCTAAACACCCCCACACTTTGAAATATTTCAAGTTGAGTTTTTTTCGTTTTTATTTTTCATATGGAATAGATTGCGTTTTGTTGTCGGGTACTCTGTTGAGTATGCGGTTAGCTGTAAGGATAACTTCCCCCCAGAAAATTTACGGCAAGCCAGAATTTATTAATAAAGTATTCATCATTTGCTTTAATATTCGGTTTTTTCTTTCCGCAATTCCATGGGATTAAGATGTGTAGGGGGCAGTAGTTTGATGGATAATTCCATATTCCAAACATATCTCTGCAAAAGGAGATTTGCATTCTCCACCCCTATCACTTCTAATAATTTTAATCTTTTTATTCAATTGATTCTCCACTTCATTCTTGTATTGCTTAAATGCTTCAATTGTTTCATCATTGCTATTAAGCAAATAAATATAATAATATCGAGTAAAATCATCAATAAAAATTATAAAATACTTTTCCCACCACTAGATGGTATTGACTTCATATCACAAATGTCAATATAAATTAAGTCTAAAGGATTTGAATTCCTTTCAACAGACTTATACGGATGTTTGACAAACTTAGATTCGACACATATTTGACATTTTGATTTATTACACTTAATTTAGGCAATACTTCTAAATTAATTAATTTTTACAAGGTTTTGTAATTAACATGTCCTAAACGAACATGCCATAAATTGTATGACTCCAATAATAAGAAAAAGCTAAAATATTAATAATACTGTCAACAACCATTACATTGAGCTTGAAAAGGCCCTCTGTGAAGTAGCCTTATTCAATATACATATCTTTTTTGCTTTCAACAATCAGATACAAATACACATTTGAATCTATCCTCAATAAGCAGGGAAGTTGAACCTAAAATTTTTCTAAAAGTAGGAACATAAAGAACACCGTTGAGCGTTAACACCTTGTCGGAAGTCATTTTCAGGAATATCTTCTCATAACCTCAATCTTGGTTGTTGTAGTATTTCCCATGGAAAGCTCTTCTTTAGGACCAACAGTAAAGTAAGTAGAAAATGCTTCTTTGACAGCACAAACATGTCAATTGGCTCTGGAGTCAATCCACTCCTTCAGAATTCCAACTAAGTCACATTCCGAAAACATCACACACAAATCATCAATGTCATCATACTTCTCCACCGTGTTGACCTGTCCCTTTTTCTTGTCCTTTTCCGGAAGACGACAATCAGGGGCTTTGTGACCAGCTTTTCCACAATCATAGCAGTTGCCCTTGAATTTTCTTGTTCTGCTCCTTAGTCTGTCCAGAATACCTCTTCCTTTTCTTACTTTTTGGAGCAGCCTCTTCAATGATATTCGCTCCCATAATCATTGAATTTCCACGTGACTTCTTCTCGGCTTTTTTGTTATCTTCCTCAATCTTGAGACGAATCAAAAGATCTTCCAATTTTATTTCTTTGCTCTTGTGCTTTAGATAATTTTTGAAATCTCTCTATGAAGGAGGAAAATTTTCAATCAGTGCAGCCACTTGAAATGCTTCATTCACTACCATACCTTCAGCAATAAGGTCGTGAAAAATAAGTTGAAGCTCTTGAACTTGGGTTCCAATAGTTTTGCTGTCTATTATTTTGTAGTTTAGAAACTTGACAACCACAAACTTTTTCAAGCACGCATTTTCAGTCTTGTACTTCTTCTCAAGTGCATCCCACAATTCTTTCGAAGTATTCGTAGCACTGTAGACATTGTACAAATCATCCTCCAAAGCACTTCGGATGTATCATTTGCAAAGAAAATCTGCTTGTTTCCACGCCTCAACAATCATAAACTTTTCATTGTCTGGCATGTCAGCGGCAGGCACTGGAGGGTCTTTGTTGGTGAACTCGTACATACCAAGCAAGGTAAACCAAAAGAACATTCTTGCCATCCTTTGAAGTTGGCTCTAGAAAATTTTCCTAGTTTTTCAGCCAGTGGCACAACAGTTCGGCTTGACGAGGCTATTGTCGTTGCCGCAACAGTCGTAGAAGGAGTTCCGATATCAATTGTCATTTCTCACTGTCAACAACAGAACAGTTCAAATAACGGCAGAAAAAATAAAATAATAAACAGTGCAGCAATTAATATAAACAGTACTTTAATAAACAAAAACTGAAGTTTTTATATACTGTTTCACCAGAAACGATGAAGTTCTTATGTTCTTCAAATCGTTTTTAAACTATGAACTTTAATTACTCCGATGAAGTTTTTATATCTTCAAATTAGAAATAGAAAAATTCAGAAGGAGTAGAATTCCACAAAAGTTTTAATCTCCAAAAAATAGAATACAGATTAAAGTAAAAATAATTTCCTTAAGATTCTTACCAATCTGTATTAGCTATAATATTTGGAATAGTAAATTTCTTGTAACAAAAAACAGAAACAGGAAAAACAGAAGTAACAGAAAACAGAATCTGTAAATAAATTTCGGAATAAAATCGAGCCCACTAAATGCATAGTGTGTTCTTAAGAAAATTATTCCCTTCAAGTACCCCAAGTGGTGCAATATTATCCTCCCATGGTAGAACGATTTGACTCACTAGAGTATCGGTACCTAAAACGTTGGTAAACTGCGAACCACTCAGTGGCTGTAAATCACACTAGATTTATTTGTGCAGAAGAAGAAGAAGTTCAGAAAATTGCATAAGGAAAAATTCTGGGGTCAAAGTGAATTTATAGCCATTTTCTGGCACTGTTTCTGAAAATTTATAACTTTTCAGAAATAGCCATGACTGTTGGAACAGGCAGGAATATTTAAAATAATCCAAAAAAGAAATTAAATTATTTGGAAAAAGAAATGGACCGAGTCGCGTCGCGCACGGGGGTCCTGGGTTATTCCAGGTTGAATTTTTGATAATTAATTAAATAATTGAAAGAAAATTTATCCAAAAAATTAATCAGCCAATCGATCTTTGACCGAAGCCGAGAGACGACGACGGCGACGCGAGGACTTACCTTATTTCGATCCCATTCAATACTAAGGGAAGTGATCAATTTCTTAATATAAGCACATTCCCTTTTCTTTCCGCTGCCAATAAGGGATAATTGCTCTTTCCAAAGCATAAAAAAACAACTCACTATCCCTTTACATTTCTTCCCTCTATTTCCATTCACCAACCTCCAATCCCAACACTAATATCCACTTATGTAACTCTGCCGAACAAAATATAACATGAACTTTGTAAAGAAAGGACAAAGGAAAGTATAAGATCATTTCACTAATCCAGCTATCTATATAAGATCGAAACTTGGACTCTATATATATATATATATATATATATATATATATATATATATATATATATAAAAGATCGGAAAACTACAAAAATGAATAAAATTCTCATCTCTGATTCTCTATAATATATCTAGGTTGGAAGGATCCCTAAAAAGTTGCTTCTTGGAATTACTTTCCTTCCATTTTAGCTCATATGTTACATTCTTTGAAAAAGGTTTAAACTCCACAAAATTATTCTTGAAGTTCGAACTATACATTTCAAACTCCAGGAGCAACTCATGGAATTTGACAGTTCTTGTAGTGTTTTCATATTTTAGTTAGAAATATGTTTGTCCAAATATTTTTCCATGTCAAAAGAGCTAGCGACAAATATATAATACAATAGCTTTTTAAAATAGTAGTTAATGTTCGATTACCAGTGTTAAAATTACTAGCTTTTTGCTAAAAATATTAAGTCTTGAGCTAATATAAACCATGGTGTGATAATATTCACTCTAGGTCAAAACTATATGGTTTTACTCAAAAGGTATATATATATATATATATATATA